>CM046427.1:2212139-2510824 GCA_025506505.1 Flaveria sonorensis
TTCAAATGTTCCAATAAAGTCCCTTAAATTTTTTTTTGTCCCACTACAATTCCTTAATTTCACTATGTGTTCCAAACTTATGTAATATTTTTTAAATGTAAAAAGAACCAAGTTAGACAATTTAAACATGTATAATGTTGGTTACTATTTAGCGATTAATTCTGCCTAATTTAACATAAATTTAACAATTTTTAAAACATTGTTATTAGGTTACAAATTTTCTGCACTTACTAGAAACCAAAATTGATACAAGTTTCATTTGACTAACTTAATCTTAATTATATTAAACATTTATAAATATATTAGTTATTATTTTATAAAGTTTTCCCAATTACTTTAATCGAAAAAGATCATCACTTGATTCAGATAGCTATCTAAGCAATACATATTACAGGAAATCAAGACAAGATTAAAGTATTATGTTCTCCGTTACGAGTGGGAATCTATGAGCGATATGACATGCAAGCTAGCTTAACATGTTAGAAAAGTTTGAATGGCTGGATTTTAGAAGATGACAGAAGAAGATTTAATTCTTCTTAATCACTTTGGAAGTTTTATAAATTCTGAGCACACTCATGCCAGAATTCAGGATCAAACAAGGTGCAAACTAAAATAAAAAAATAATGATTACATATGTCTTGACCACATTCTAAATGATATATTTGATTCATTGTTTGATGTTTTTCAAAGCGTTGAATAAGACAAAAGAAAATTGTCTTATATCCAAGTACAAAATTTACTTATCAATTCGAGTACGAAAATTAAAATAAGAAAATTGTCTTGATTCTAGACCTCTCAAAAAACTGTATAATTAACTTTTATGTATTCTTCAATATTTTGCTATCACATCATGAATATGAATGAGTCGATCTCGGTATCAAGTGTAATTGAGAAATTTCCCCCATCTAGGAAGAAAATAACAAGAAGAACTATCTTTGGTTGGGAAACCGTTTGCTGATCATTCGATTGTTTATAGCCCTAGTTGAAGAACTTTAATATCTTAAAATTAGATTAAGTGACTCTTTAAAGTTTATTAAATGAGAAGCAAAATAAAAATGATTACATAAAACATTTGTACCTAGTACTTAAAAAGTTGCATTAAGTGTCTTAATTTTTTTTTGTAAAATTACACGTGTATTCCAATGTTTTGCTTTATATAGTAGTACAGATAAGAAAGTATATTGATTTTTGGTTATTAAATAAATACTAATTACCAATTTTTTGTATAAATGTATCATAAGTTGTACCATATCGATTAGAAGGTTGTACCCACATTTTGTCTTTTTTTTTTTAACTCGCTATTTTAACCTAACACTTTTAGGTATTTTACAATTTAGCTCTAATATTTGTTTACTTTTAACTTCGGTCCCTATACTTTCATATAGTACAAATGTTCCGTTTTCACGTTTTGGTCTAAATTTTACGAGTTAACACGTTGCAGCGTGCGGGTAAGATTCAACGTTGCTACACTTATTTCCCCCCTCCCCATTCAACGGCCAGCCGCAACGAGCTGCTCCTAGATTGACTTATTGTTTTATATGAACCACGTTTCACCTGCGTGGTTCAACATTTTGACGTCTACTTTTCGTTTGATTATTTTTTTCGTTTTCTTATTCCTTTTTAATATGGGCTTTTTCGGTGTTAATGGTCACTGGTGCTGGTGTGTTATTGATGATACTTGGCATGGTTTTATACCTCCCATTGCAACACAGTGGGCTTAATACTAGTTATTAAAATAAATAGTATTTGTGGGGTAATAGTTTCTATATGTGTACTGAAGTTATATTTATAATAGTAGGTAATTTGCATAACAACTTACTCATTTTAGCTGAGAACTAAAGAATGGTACTTGATTTTGACATGATTTCTTTATATTTTCTCAACAAAGATTTAATCACCATATTTGGTAAAGTAAAGGGTCTAGTGGGCCGCTTAGCTCTTTTAGTTGGGCCTAGAAGAAGCCACCGATCTGGGCCCTGAATCCGAACATATGTAAGGGTTGAAAAGCCTTCAATACTAGGAGTTCTAGCCTTCTAGGTTCTAGGCAGAGGTGGGCAAAAAAACCGGGTTTGGACCCGACCCGGTGGACCCGACCCGGAACCGGGTACGGGTACGACTCGGTATAGTTGAACCCGGTTTGGACCCGGAAAAACCCGTAGGGTTGGAACCGAGTATTAGTTTCTAGATTTTCTTAGAACCCGACCCGAACCGAACCCGACCCGACCCGGAACCGGTTGAACCCGGTTGGACCCGGTTTTGCCCTTTTTTTTATTTAAAAAGTAGCCGTTTTTTAACGGCTATATAGCCGTTGGGATCGATTATTGGCCGTTTTTTTTGTCACTTTTAGGCTTATAAGTTAGTATAAATAGGTGTAGGTTGATATGGTTTAGTACCCAAGTCTCAAACGCAAAAACATATGCAAAAAACGCAAAAAATACTCTCGTTTACTCTCGTTTTACACGTTCACTCTCTCGTTTTACACTTTCACTCTTTTCAATCTTGATATACTCACTCACAATCTTCCGTTGGTCAAGGTTCGTCCAACGCTCCAACCGTCGTTTGTGTCATTCAAGAAAAGAAAAAAAAATAAAAAAAAAAAGAAAACCCGGTTGGACCCGGTTTCATACCCGACCCGGACCCGACCCGACCCGACCCGACCCGGGTATACCTGGTAGGGTTTTTATGCTGCTGAACCCGACCCGGGTTCGTACCCGGGTTCACCAATACCCGGGTAGAGTTGCACAAATCGGGTTTGGGCCGGACCCGGGCCCGGGTACAAAACCGGGTTTGGGCCCAACCGGGTTTTTTGTACCCGGGTATTGGTGAACCCGGGTACGAACCCGGGTCGGGTTCAGCGAGATACAAACCCTACCCGGTATACCCGGGTAGGGTCGGGTCGGGTTCGGTTCGGGTATGAAACCCGGGTTCAACCGGGTTTTTGCCTTTTTTTTTTTTTTCTTTTTTTCTTTTCTTGTGTGTGTGTCGAACACCGGGTCGTATGTTTTTTTTTCTTATATTTTCTTTCCTTTTTTTTCTTTTTATTTTTCTTTTCCTAACCGGGTTCACTTGAATGACAAAAATTTAAACAACTTAATATATAAATATATACAAATCTTGAGCAGAAAATGTTACACTTATAATATACAAATATTAAATACTTTTTATATAAAACATTTGAATGACAAAGAAATTTAAAAAGAACATGAAAGACATATAATATTAAAACAACTTAAAAATAACAATATCGTTTAATTTTATCTACTACGAGATGCTTGATCAAATGCTAATTCTTCATCGGATATGCCAGAAGATACTCCGTCTTCTACCTCTTCATCATGTACTTTAGCTTCGAGTGTAATCTCGTCTTCGAGGCTTGTTTGGTCTTGTATACGATCCGTTGCGTCTAAGTGATCCTTTAAACAAATGCACATCTCCACTGCTTCCGGAGTTAGTCTTGTTCTTCGTAATGATATTACCCTGCCACTAAGAGAAAAAGCAGATTCCGAAGCTACCGTAGAAGCTTGGACGCTTAGTAAATCACGGGCCATAGCAGAAAGAATCGGAAATTGAGATTCTTTTCCTTTCCACCAAGCCAAAATATCGAATGCACGATAATCTTCGGTAGTCATAGTGGAAATAAAATCCGTTCCACTATATCTACCGAGCTCACTTGTTGGGGTGTTACCTCTTTGACGTTTAGCCGTCACATCCCGAACAACATTCAACATAGTCAAAACAGGGTCTTTAAACGAGGTACTAGCACTTGAGGTTGATCCGCTTGGCATGGTTATGTTTACGTTAGGCCCATATCTATTTAAATAAAAATTATAAATTGTTTTCAAACTATGATTAAAATTTTCTTTTGCCTCGTTTGAAAAATCAGGGTTTTCGTCATGCATATCCAAATTGTCATTTATCTCATCTATCAAACATTCAACCCCCGCAACATTTAGAAACGGATTTAAAGCGGCGGCACACGTAAAAACGGGTGGTAAGTCCTTAAAATATTTTTTAAACTTTTCTTTCATTGGTTCTATCATTTGATTAAACATATTATTTTTATTTTGAAAATTTTTAAAATTCAAAGACATAAAATATAGTTCTTGAAGCACCGAATAACTAGTGGAATAATAAACTCCCGATAATTTTGTTGTTGAGTTTTTAAAAACCTCAAGAAACTCGGATAGACGTTGAAGATTCTCCCAACCCGCATCCGGAAATGGGTCGGCTTCACCATTATCCGAAAGACTATTATGAAAAGCTTTCAAAGTGCCCTTTTGTTTTAAAGCACATTCAAACATGTGACAAGTCGAATTCCACCGAGTAGGTACATCCCAATTAGGACCTAAAAATCTAGAGTGCGTATCCTTACAAAGTTGTTTATAATCTTGATATCTTCTTCTACTTTTTTTAAAAACGTCATGTAACATAAATCGAAAAGATGTAATAAAGTTATTAACATATTGCCCGGATAGTCCGTCTTGCACTACTAAATTAATAATATGTGCAACACAACGAGTATGGAAAAAATCACCGTTTGCAATCGGAAGATATTTTAATTTTAATTTTTCAACCGCGGTTGTGTTGTTAGAGGCGTTATCAAATGCAATTGAAAAAAGTTTATTTTCTAATTTAAAAGTACTTATTACATTATCTAAAAAGTAAAACAAAAATTCTCCGGTGTGTGGATGCGGAAAAAGATCAAATGCAATCGTACGTTTCATCAATTGCCATGAATTGGGATCCACCCAATGAGCGGTGACGCAAAGGTACGATTCGGGTAAACCGTGTGGAGCCGACCAAACGTCACTAGTTAAGTTTACACCGGTATTTAAATTTTCAAATAATACAATTAAATCATTTTTTGCTTGTTTCCATAATTTTAAACAATAACGTCTAAGTGTAGTACGACTTACGTGAGTGTAACGAGGTTGAAGCGTCTCTCGAATTAAGTTGGTCAACCGAGGATTGTCGAAGTGACTAAAAGGCAAAGCTTCTTGAATCACGAACTTCGCCATTCGATCTCGAACCGTATTAACATCGTAATTAAAGATTCCACCGTCTCCACCCAATTGTGTTTGTTGTGAATCCGGATTACTTTTCAACGACTTACAAAACTTCTTGCTAATGTGTTTGTTTAAAGTCGTGTTAGAATCTTTAGCAAGCAAAGCTCCACAAAACTTGCAACGAGCCTTTACAGACCCGTCACTCAACTCAACCATATCCCAATTGCACCAAACATCCATGTTACGATTGTGTGCAAGAACACGAACGACGGTTGGAGCGTTGGACGAACCTTGACCAACGGAAGATTGTGAGTGAGCCATATCAAGATTGAAGAGAGTGAAAGTGTAAAACGAGAGAGTGAACGTGTAAAGCGAGAGTAAAGGAGAGTATTTTTTGCGTTTTTTGCGTATGTTTTTGCGTTTGAGACTTGGGTACTAAACCATATCAACCCACACCTATTTATACTAACTTATAAGCCTAAAAGTGACAAAAAAACGGTCACAAATCGATCCCAACGGCTATATAGCCGTTAAAAAACGGCCACTTTTTAAAAAAAAAAAAAAAAAAACGGTCGAAACCGGGTACAACCCGGGTTCAACCGGTTCCGGGTCGGGTCGGGTCGGGTCGGGTCGGGTTCGGGTTCTAAGAAATTCTAGAAAATCATACCCGGTTCCAACCCTACGGTTTTTTTTCGGGTCCAACCCGGGTATGCATATACCGGGTCGTACCCGTACCCGGTTCCGGGTCGGGTCCACCGGGTCGGGTCCGAACCCGGTTTTTATGCCCACCTCTATACCCGGGTACCAAAAAACCCGGTTGGGCCAAACCGGGTTGTACTCGGTTTTCGGGTCCGGCCCAAACCCGAAATGCCCATCTCCTGCTAACAGAGTAACACTAACAGCTAACTTGCTTCTCTATTGGGCCGGATAATTGGTAGTCATTTTAGGTTGGGCCCAAATCTTTTCTGTCAGCCCTCTTCAAAGCAAATTGAGTATTGACTATTGTGTATTAGACTTGGGCATAAAAACCGGGTTCGGACCCGACCAGGTGGACCCGACCCGGAACCGGGTACGTGTACGACCCGGTATATGCATACCCGGGTTGGACCCGAAAAAACCCGTAGGGTTGGAACCGGGTATGATTTTCTAGAATTTCTTAGAACCCGACCCGGACCCGACCCGGAACCGATTGAACCCGGTTTCGACTGTTTTTTTTTTTTTTTAAAAAGTGGCCGTTTTTTAATGGCTATATAGCCGTTACCTTCGATTTGTGACCGTTTTTTTGGTCACTTTTGCCCTATAAGTTAGTGTAAATAGGTGTGGGTTGATATGGTTTAGTACCCAAGTCTCAAACGCAAAAATATACGCAAAAAACGCAAAAAATACTCTCGTTTACTCTCGTTTTACACGTTACTCTCTCGTTTTACACTTTCACTCTCTTCAATCTTGATATGGCTCACTCACAAACTTCCGTTGGTCAAGGTTCGTCCAACGCTCCAACCGTCGTTCGTGTTCTTGCACACAATCGTAACATGGATGTTTGGTGCAATTGGGATATGGTTGAGTTGAGTGACGGGTCTGTAAAGGCTCGTTGCAAGTTTTGTGGAGCTTTGCTTGCTAAAGATTTCTAACACGACTTTAAACAAACACATTAGCAAGAAGTTTTGTAAGTCGTTGAAAAGTAATCCGGATTCGCAACAAACACAATTGGGTGGAGACGGTGGAATCTTTAATTACGATGTTAATACGGTTCGAGATCGAATGGCGAAGTTCGTGATTCAAGAAGCTTTGCCTTTTAGTCACTTCGACAATCCTCGGTTGACCAACTTAATTCGAGAGACGCTTCAACCTCGTTACACTCACGTAAGTCGTACTACACTTAGACGTTATTGTTTAAAATTATGGAAACAAGCAAAAAATGATTTAATTGTATTATTTGAAAATTTAAATACCGTGTAAAGTTAACTAGTGACGTTTGGTCGGCTCCACACGGTTTACCCGAATCGTACCTTTGCGTCACCGCTCATTGGGTGGATCCCAATTCATGGCAATTGATGAAACGTACGATTGCATTTGATCTTTTTCCCATATCCACACACCGGAGAATTTTTGTTTTACTTTTTAGATAATGTAATAAGTACTTTTAAATTACAAAATAAACTTTTTTCAATTGCATTTGATAACGCCTCTAACAACACAACCGCGGTTGAAAAATTAAAATTAAAATATCTTCCGATTGCAAACGGTGATTTTTTCCATACTCGTTGTGTTGCACATATTATTAATTTAGTAGTGCAAGACGGACTATCCGGGCAATATGTTAATAACTTTATTACAACTTTTCGATTTATGTTACATGACGTTTTTAAAAAAAGTAGAAGAAGATATCAAGATTATAAACAACTTTGTAAGGATACGCACTCTAGATTTTTAGGTCTAATTGGGATGTACCTACTCGGTGGAATTCGACTTGTCACATGTTTGAATGTGCTTTAAAACAAAAGGGCACTTTGAAAGCTTTTCATAATAGTCTTTCGGATAATGGTGAAGCCGACCCATTTCCGGATGCTGGTTGGGAGAATCTTCAACGTCT
This sequence comes from Flaveria sonorensis, assembly GCA_025506505.1. Classification (NCBI taxonomy): domain Eukaryota; kingdom Viridiplantae; phylum Streptophyta; class Magnoliopsida; order Asterales; family Asteraceae; genus Flaveria; species Flaveria sonorensis. The sequence goes on from CM046427.1 coordinate 2,219,739, forward strand.
ATCCGAGTTTCTTGAGGTTTTTAAAAACTCAACAACAAAATTATCGGGAGTTTATTATTCCACTAGTTATTCGGTGCTTCAAGAACTATATTTTATGTCTTTGAATTTTAAAAATTTTCAAAATAAAAATAATATGTTTAATCAAATGATAGAACCAATGAAAGAAAAGTTTAAAAAATATTTTAAGGACTTACCACCCGTTTTTACTTGTGCCGCCGCTTTAAATCCGTTTCTAAATGTTGCGGGGGTTGAATGTTTGATAGATGAGATAAATGACAATTTGGATATGCATGACGAAAACCCTGATTTTTCAAACGAGGCAAAAGAAAATTTTAATCATAGTTTGAAAACAATTTATAATTTTTATTTAAATAAATATGGGCCTAACGTAGACATAACCATGCCAAGCGGATCAACCTCAAGTGCTAGTACCTCGCTTAAAGACCATTTTTTGACTATGTTGAATGTTGTTCGGGATGTGACGGCTAAACGTCAAAGGGGTAACATCCCAACAAGTGAGCTCGGTAGATATAGTGGAACGGATTTTATTTCCACTATGACTACCGAAGATTATCGTGCATTCGATATTTTGGCTTGGTGGAAAGAAAAAGAATCTCAATTTCCGATTCTTTCTGCTATGGCCCGTGATTTACTAAGCGTCCAAGCTTCTACGGTAGCTTCGGAATCTGCTTTTTCTCTTAGTGGCAGGGTAATATCATTACGAAGAACAAGACTAACTCCGGAAGCAGTGGAGATGTGCATTTGTTTAAAGGATCACTTAGACGCAACGGATCGTATACAAGACCAAACAAGCCTCGAAGACGAGATTACACTCGAAGCTAAAGTACATGATGAAGAGGTAGAAGACGGAGTATCTTCTGGCATATCCGATGAAGAATTAGCATTTGATCAAGCATCTCGTAGTAGATAAAATTAGATGATATTGTTATTTTTAAGTTGTTTTAATATTATATGTCTTTCATGTTCTTTTTAAATTTCTTTGTCATTCAAATGTTTTATATAAAAAGTATTTAATATTTGTATATTATAAGTGTAACCTTTTCTGCTCAAGATTTGTATATATTTATATATTAAGTTGTTTAAATTTTTGTCATTCAAGTGAACCCGGTTAGGAAAAGAAAAATAAAAAGAAAAAAAAAGAAAGAAATATAAAAAAAAAAAAACATACGACCCGGTGTTCGACACACACACAAGAAAATAAAAAAAGAAAAAAAAAGGCAAAAACCCGGTTGAACCCGGGTTTCATACCCGAACCGAACCCGACCAGACCCTACCCGGGTATACCGGGTAGGGTTTGTATCTCGCTGAACCCGACCCGGGTTCGTACCCGGGTTCACCAATACCCGGGTACAAAAAACCCGGTTGGGCCCAAACCCGGTTTGTACCCGGGCCCGGGTCCGGCCCAAACCCGTTTTGTGCAACTCTATTGTGTATCGACTACATCATCTTAACATTACCAGATGGCAAATGTTTGTTCTGAGAGAACCTGAAATGATAGCCTTCCAAAGGGGTTAATCTTTACATTGGTTTCATTTTTTGAAGGATCTAAAGACATGTGGAATGATGTTTAAATATGTACGTCGTTGGAAAAAGTTAACTTGACCAACGTCAACAAGGTGATCACATGCTCGGATTATGTCCCTCTACTAGACAACATTCACTCGTCTTTTGACGTGGTTGTTTCAAGCGATTATTTGGATCGCACGACGTTATGAGAGCAAGCTCATATGTCAACACTAAGAAACAAATACAAAGATCTTCATGATGTTGTCTAACTCTATTTGACTTAGATTATTACTGTAATTATGAGAATTTATTACCTGAAAAATTATGGGACCCTACTAACACCCTACTAACGAACGAGATTGTTCAAAACACAACTTGTGCTAAGCATGTGGCCTTTAAAGAAGTTAAAACCATAAAACCAGTGAATGTTAGATTCAAAATTGAGATCTATGTTAGAGTCTAGAGAGAATCCAAACTTACTATTATGTGGTTTACGCCACCATAACCCAATATTTTCTTTCATATCTTTTGTAATGTTCCCTCATTTCTAGGTTGCTGCTAGTATCTATTAATAATATTCTTGCCCTTGAAAGAATACGTGAAAACCCAAATTTAGGTGATGAAAAAAGCAAGTAAAATCCCTATAAATGCCTTAATAACTTGTAGCATGTATAAGATATCAAAACTCCTTCATTTACAAGACTCGGGTATTTCATATTTTTCATGGACACCCTATCACGGTTTCTTTATATAATAATGTATGTATTATCCTCGTGTTTATGTCCATAACTCTCTTTTTTGAAGCAACAATGCATTTAGCACTTTAGCTAGATGTGCATCAATGCCGATGGACCGTAGATCAACTCATCAACCCATCACCGGGGCCAAAGAAAATGATGGTTTTGGTGGTCTTTGATGTAGTTAACTTCGGTGTTTGATGACATATATGATCATAGCTTGTGTTCGTGAAGGCGACTGCCCATTATCGAGTTTGCTCTTTTGTACCCACCATACATAAAGAACACCACATTTTTGAAGAGATGTAGGATATTTCATATTTGCAAGTTGCATTTGGGACATGATTGACACGAAGTTTCCACCACTCTTTAGTGTGTTTTCTTCTTTACCCTTATTTATCTAAAAATCTTGTTTTTGTTTATTTTAGACTTATATTCCTGGTTGACACAGTATAATAATAACTTTTTCATAATAAATGTTAAAATTAATTTTAACACTTAATCTTTTAATTGTACAACACACCATTTAACTACGAGAATATCTCTTCAGGATGGATGGATGGTTTGTCATTAATGGCAAAGGATAGTATTATGATGCATACATTTGGTTTTTACTTGTCGTATTAAACACGTCTATGCACATACATGTCATCTAAATGATTCTACGAAGTTGACGGTGTACATTGTTACGATGACGACATCTTTGAGGAAATAAGGACAAATGACAAAATAAGCGGATCAAATGAATGGGCGAAGGATCGTTGGGGGGGGGGGCTCTTTTTTTCGTCACTAGTGTTAATTTTAGTCCGGTAGTGTAAATTATTATGTAAACATCGAGTTCGCCCCCCCCCCCCCCCCCTAAAAATATTTTCACCCCCTGCTCCCTCTACAAAAGTGTTCAAGCTTCGCCACTGATCAAATGAGTCAGGCTGCTAAGGAGTCGAAAATATTTATAATAAAAGTGTATCGCTTATTTATTTTTTTGGATTGACACTCAACGCTCTCAGGTCAATTGTTTTTTAGTTATATAAATCATTGTTGTAGTAATATTACTATAAAAATATTATTAAATAATAATTTTACCTTAGAAATAAAACTATTTTAAAGGTTATAATTCTTTTTTAAGAACGACGGAAGATCCTTTAGTTACTACCCGTCTCAATAGAAGCCACACTAGAAAAAAGATTACATCAATCAGAGTCGGAGAGGGTTTACGAGCCAATCATCCCAAGCAAAGTTCACTTTTCAATTTATATTAACAAACCAAAGAAAAGAGTAATAATTGATAGAGTAAAAAATGTTGTCATTCTTGATCTCGTTCAAATAGCTATATTTCCGAACCTCTGAAGAACCCATCGTGTGGTAAAATGATCGACTCTAGAAGGACCTTTATAAAAGCCGACAATCTAGAGGAATCTATGACATCAAGAATAGTCCTAGGACTAGACGGGAGAAAACAATCCACATCCAACTAAGAGGACAACAGTCTCCACGTATTGACTGCAATATTACATTCCGCAAACAAATGGAAGGAGTTCTTAACATGATTTGAGCAAACATGACATAAAACGGACATGATAACCAGGCCATGACTTGACAGGATGGTGCAAGTAGATAAGCGATAGAAGAAGACGCAATGCAAAATATTTACTTTTCTCAAAACATGTTTATTCCACCTGGTACTCACATTGTCACTAGACAAAGACAACTAGTCAATGTATAAGCAAAGATCTATAACAAAAAATTGACAAGAACCATTAAGGTTCCAAATCAGCTTATCATCCTCATTAGAGAAGTAGAAATCCTCAAGTAAGGCAATAAGGTTATGAAGTTGAGATTCCTCACTCCCCCCTGTAATAGCCAACGCTAATCCCAAGTCCAATCTGAATGTACTCTTCTCTGGAAAATATAGTAGTCTTTGTTCATAGATAAGGAAAAAAGTCTTTTGAATTTTACCTTAAAAGGATTGTCACCCATCCAGTGGTCTTTTTTAAAAAAAAAATCGTCACACCATTACCTATTTGTTTAGCATTTTCTGGGACTTTTGACATTTAATCATCGGACATTAAGACCCACATATGTGTGTATGTCAACGTGACGCATCTAAAACTAAATGATAAGAAATTAGCGATTTATTAATTTTACACTTCTATTCTATATAATAGTAGAAGATTTGAGGACGTTACGTGTCATATTTCTAGACATTCTCGTATAAGTTTTCCATCCAAAAGAGTAATACAGTCATTTGATCATTTACATAATTTTATGAGTTAATTACATAAATGGTCCCCGTGGTTTAATTAAAATAACATGTTTGGGTACTAAGCAAAAAAAATAATACTTTTAGTTTTGTAACAAGTTTGAGTATTAACACTAATATACATTAGATTTCTGTTAAATATAAGAACATTTTGGACTTTTCACCTTAAATGAGTTATTATGTAAATTAGAGGGACAAATTGTGTAATTTAATTAAAATAATATTATATAACACACACGCCTACATACATAAATACATACATACATACATACATACATACATACATACATATAGAGAGAGAGAAAGTTTACGGTACAAAGTTGAAAAATCGTACGAAGTGTGCGAAATAATTTCAACCATTGATTTAGTAGATGGACGGTTCTGATTAAAAATTAAATAATCACGCATGAAATGATGGCTGGAGGGGTAAAATCGGAAATAGTTTACAATTGTTGACTTTTATAAAACACCCTAGTTTTTAAATGTATATAACTTTTTTATACGACGTTATTTTTTTTTTTAAAAATTACACCATAAAATCGAACATTTTATTCTCTTTAATTTGAGTATAGTATTGCTATACTTTTTAAAAAATCAACATTTTTATATAAAAAAAGTCTATATGTTGTACGTATAACTTGCGTGATTATTCACTGCGTAATTATGAACATAGCATGCGTAATTATCATATAACTTGCGTAATTATAAGTATAACTTGCGTGATTATTTTTTATAACGTGAGTAATTTTTTTTACATAATAATAAATATAACTTGCGTAATAATAGATATAACTTGCGTAATTATGTACCTTTTATGCGTAATTGTAGCGCGGACGAAATACGTAGCCACCAAAAAACACGTGTCACGCTCTGGTGACTTCGTACGATTCGCACGAAAATTAGACTTTGTATAGTAACCGGGCCCAATATATAATATATTATTTTTACATCTATACAATACTATTTTCTTCACCACTAACACCGCCGGCCATCACCGCCGATCACCACCGCATCCGGTACCCTCACACCACTACATCCATCTTCGTCTATCATCACCAAGCCCTTCTTCCTTTTTCCTCTTTAAAACTCTAAAATCCAACCAACCACCCACCACCAGCTGCCACCACCATGTAATTACTGTCAGTATCACTTCCATCTAGCCATCATGTACCACCAAACTCCTTGATTGGGATTTGAATCCAACTGCTTCACGACAACCGAACCACCCAAATTTGGGGTTTTTAAAATTTTTTAGGTTGACAAGGGAATAGAAAGGAAGATTTGGTGAGGTGATGATGATGGTGCGATGGTGGAGGTGGGATGATGATGACGGTGATGATACGGTGATGGTGATGTTTTGATGGGGGTGATGATGCATGATTTTGGATACCTCAACCTGTTATAAAATACTTTTAGTAACCAAACCTGTTATTTTGGGTAAACCACAGAGCCCATTTATGTAATTCTTTTTGAACAACCAACTTGATAAATCCTGGCTACCTGGGTACCCTAATGACGAAAAGACACCCCATAAGCCCGCGAGCACAGACAATGCCGGGTAGTCTATGCTCACCAACCATCAATTCCGAGGAAAATCAGGCACTTGAAAGCCCACTGTGGTAAGACCCGACCCACTAACAACATTTTACTATCGGTACGACTAAAACTCATAACTTCCTCCAGAAGAAGTCATGAAACTACTACTCAACAAATGATTGGTGGTCCAATTAAATAAAAGAAATAAAAATAAATAAATAACATTTTTATAAAAAAAATATTTTCAATAACATTTTTCTAAAAATGAATGTTTAAAATATATTTGTTAATATGCGAAACTTTAAGAAAAAATATTGTTTTATCACATGAACCATTTACTCACGTAATTTCAATCATATTTTATTTTAAATAACATTTTATATTCTTAACCTTCATTAGTAACTATTAAATATTATTTTTTATTCAATGTAATACACAAGTTTATAGCCGAGTAAATAATATATTTGAATGTTCAACTTATCTTATTAAAACCATTTATATAACTATTATTTTGTCAGTTATTGTAATATGTATGTAGTTTTATTTATAGAAATTCTATTAAAATTATGAAAGAAGAAAATGTCTGAAAGCTTTTAAAAAGACATAGTCGTTTGATTAAGTGTCAATTTGTTTACGTTAATATGTATGTATGTTGTTTCATCTATTAATTTCAATTTTTTTTTGTTACTTTGGTATAAATAGAACAATATATAACCACATATAAAACAGTTATAACAAACATGTACGCCTGCATGATTTTTTCTAAAACCAAAATTTGTGTTTTATATATGTTAGCAGAGCTTATATCTTTTGTATTTTTATTATTTGATTTACAATTTATGTTTATGCATATTTATTATTCACTATTTATCTTTGATATTTTTTTCCATATTTTCCTTTTTTAATCACAATTACATATTTCCTCAAGCTAAAAATCAATCACATATTCTTCTTTCTAAAACATATATATTACATACTAGCTTTAGTAAGCCCATATATTACACGTGTTGAAAAAATAAAATATTAATATAATAAAATTTTATTAATTGTAGAACGATATTCTAAAATATGATATGACTGAAATTACGTACGAGTAAGAACTATAAGTAATAAAACAATGATATCACATTTTTTAAATTATTATTTTTAATTTTTTTTCAAAAAAATAAACATTTGTTGTAAAACAAACCGTATAAAAATATCATTTCTTAAAAATTTTCTTATTATAACTCTCAAATTTAATAATTTTTGGTTTTTAAAAATTTACCTTTTAAAAGCATCAATTTTAAAATATTTCATATTTTTTAAAAAGTTTGATGTTTTAGAAAATTTATTATTTTATAAAAAATTATTTTCTTAGAAATAACATTAATAAAATATCTCTTTCTTAATTTATTAAAGCTATTTTAATCTAAAAAAGTGTAAAATAAATATTGTTAGTAATTAAGGTAATTATTTAATATGAGAGAGAAACTGAAAATTTTGATAAAAAAGATTGTGGTGCTGCCAGATGTCATCTCAAGTTACTCTTTTATTAAAATAGGAAGATTTATTCATTCACTAAAATTAACCTATTAAATGACTATTTTACTTTGTTTTTACTAAGTGCTTTTTACATATTGATAAGGTGAACGCTCGATAATGTTCGTTTGTGAATGTTCAATTATGTGTTCGTTTATATTCTTAATTTTTCTGTTAGTTATTTTTACAACAATTATGTCAATTGTTTTTGGATATTTATGTTAACTGGTTATTTATTTATGGTAAATTTTGTGATGAAATGATGATATTATTTTAAATAAATATATAATTATTTGTATTCGTTTATGTTAATGAACTTATTTGTGTTCGTTATGTTCATGAACATTTGTTTGTGTTCGTTTGCGTTCGGTAAGTGATCCTGAACAGTTCATGAGCATGTTTATTTCCTTAATGAATAAGTACGAACAAGAAAACCAGTTCGGTAAGTGTTTGTGAACAGTAGGGTGTTTATCAGTTCGGTTATTGGTTTATACGGTTCTGTTAGTTCGGTTTTGAAATTTTGTAGGCATAACCAAAAACCGAATTGAACCGAATTTGAAATATGGCTAACCGAACCGAATTCATGGTTTCGTTAAAAAACCGAAAAAACTAAATTCAATCAAAAAAACCGAATTCACCCTTTGTTTTTTATTTCAAATATTACTGAGTTTAAATAATATTACTAGAGTCACCCTTCATATACATTTCTTAAAAATATATATAAAATAATTAAACTCCTAAAATGTTAAGAATTTTGTTTATTAAAAATATAACGAGTCGACTATGACTCTTTAAGAATTGAGATTTGAGACTAAGTTTTGATGTTTAAGGACAAGATAACACAAAAAGAAAATTGTTGCTGGGCTAAAAAACCCACATTAGAAAGTTTAGTCTTTTGTAGTTAGACTAAACTTATAATTACAAATATATATATATATATATATATATATATATATATATATATATATATATATAAATTATAGCATATTGAATTCGGTTTCGGTTAGGAACTGAACCAAAAACCGAATTCATAATCCTGTTCAGTTTTTTCCGTTACGAATGCGGATTGGTTTTCGGGTTTTTTCGGTTTTCGGTTTTTATGCACACCCCTAGACTGAATAGTTAATGTACAAGTTTATTTCTTAATAAATGAACACGAACAAGGCATTGTTCGTGTTCGTTCAATTCGTTTGAAGCAATAACGATATTCATAGAAAATCATTTATCAATATCATTTCGATTCTTCGTGACATTTTATATCGTATCAAAGTTTTAAGGGTTTGTATTATAAAAAAGAAAATACATTATTGAAATGTCTCATTGGTATGAGAACCATTATTGCTCATAAGAACCAAATTATTCTATTTTTCTATTTGAGTTCTTTTCTTTTTACAAATCAGACATTGAATTAGATTTTTGAAAATCGGGAAAGAAATCCAAATGCACCTAGAATAATAATTTAGAAGAAGGAAGAGAATACATATAAGGAATCATGTAAGATGATGATACTATGACCATGGTTTCTTATATACTTGATTTACTATACTTCATTTCAAAACTTCGAGTTTGAGAGGACATATTAGTGGTGATTTATTATAAATCTGATGGTTAATAATTATTATTATCTCACCTCTTATTATTTCTTTCTTTTTACAGTAACTTCATCATAATAAATATAAAAGATAATAGATGTAAGAAATAAGAAAATTTAATGATAAATAATTAAAACTTTAAATGATAGACCAAATATATTTTAGTATTAGCTACATTCTCAAGTTCTATCATTTCCTTAAAACGTTCGTAACTTTTACATACAATAATATTTTTTTTTAAAATAGTTACACCATAATAACAAGTGTTTTTATCTTTAAACACTATAATGTTGATATATATAAAAAATAACCTTTTCACGTTATTTGTTCATTGCGTAATATTCTTCAGATTATTGTGTAATATCATGTTATTGTATAATATTGGTCAGATCATTGTCTCTAATTTTGTTCATTGTGTTTTCTATTATATTTTTCTGAAATATTACTTTTTAATAACACAATTCTGAAAATATAATTTTTTTTACGTTTTCTAGTTTATTGTGTAATGCTTATCAGGTAACCGCGTGATGCTCGTCAAGCAACTTATTGTGTCTAGATAATTGAGTCTACTGTTTATCATTGTGTTATCCATCGTGTCTAATGCTGATAATTGTGTCTAATGTGGACTATTGTGTTATGCATTGTATTTTTCTAAAATGATAATTCTGAAATAACACAATGCTAAAAAATATAACTTTTTACGTGTCTAGTTCATTATGTAATTCTTATTAGGTAACTGTGTCATCCAGATCAATTCAAAAGATTATACAATGATCTAATGAAATTACACAATGAGCTAAAAAATTTTGTTTTTTTATACAAACACTATATGTGTTTTTAATATAAAATAAATTCTTTTTAAAAACATAATGTCATACGTGAAAGTTACGGGTGTTTAAAAAAAGATTGAACTTGAGAAGTGGAACATTACTAATTTTGTCATCAACCACATTTTGATCAAAAGACATGTGTTAATATTTTAATTCTTTTTACACTTTTATAGTTATTTGAGATTTTTTATTTGAACCTTTCTATCTTTATTATTATTGTTGTTTATCATTTATCATTAAGTTTGTTTCTTAGGCATTTTTTATCTATAGTCTGCTATATTATGATAAACTAGGTGATAACAGACCGCGCTTCGCGGCGGTTAAAAATCCGACCACAACGCCACACAACGGTATAAACTGGATTAGAAGGCTCAGAAATGATGTGCCGTGGCTGTAAAAGATCTTTTGCCTCGCCAAAACGACACCCACATTTTCATATCATCATTACCCTTAAACCGTTAATATCCATCGTTGTTGGCTCAGAAATGATTGTTCTTTGCGGCTGCATACATTAGTTTGCCACGCCAAAGCAATGAACACATATATCATCTTATCGTCATCGTCAAACATAGTGACCCCACAGGGAATTTCTTGCCATTACAGAAAATCAGAGAGATCATTTACTGGTCTAAAATAGCCTCGGATGAATCGGGATTCATCGTCACCGACCTAACCCTTAGATTGATCGACTAAGTGACCACCGTGACCATTAGCATCATCATCATCGCCCAACACATATCATAGACCAAACATGAATTAAAAAGATGAAAATCGGGTCTCAGGTGAGGAAAACCCCAACATCATTGACTAAAGATGAATCGTAGGTTAAAAACTCAGTTGACATCTTGAACAACAACTCAAAACCAGAAACATCAATTTAATGTCTTAGTGAACCCTAGGTCACCGTCATCGACAAATCGCAACATCCACCAGTGGCAGCAAGAGTCACCATCAACGCATGCACGGCACAGCGGCGGCGAGCGGCGATTGGCGGCGAGATTTGAAAACCTTAAAAGGGTAACCGAGAGATTGTGAGGCAAAGAAAAGCCAGAGGCGGTGGTACCACCGCCATCACCACCACGACCGTCAGCCTGACCTCTACCACTCCACCCCCGCAATCAACACAACAAATGCCACCGGCATGACCACCGTTACCATCGCCTAACACTAACAGCAATAAGGGAGGTGAAAGGTTACCATGGCGGCCGTCGAAAAACGAAAAACCACCACCGATGGTACGTGTGACATTAAAGGGCGGGACGCCGCGACAACAAAGAGGTAGACGACGCCGATGTCACAATCAAGGCACAACCACACACCCGGTGAGAGAGGTGGAGTGGCCAATCGTCTACCGGCAACAACAGTCCATGAGACGAGAAATCGAGGTGTACCAGAGCACGACCACGCCTGCGGCGTCCAAGAGGAAACGAACAGCCACCTCTCACCTCCCTAAGACCTCCGACCTCCACATACCCTCTCTAACGCCACCACCACAGCCATCGGCACCGTCACAACGCCTGAAACGCCGGCGACGCCACACGGCCATCGTGAGAGCCGCCCGCCCACCGCCAGAAACGCCAGCATGAGTGGGGGTAAATGAAGCATCTGCGTGTCTCTTGAAGAAGATGAAGATCAGAGGATGCTTGGGATGAAGAGAGACAATAAAAGCAATAGCACAACAACCGAGAAACGAAACAAATGACCGAAATACCCTCGAATCACTGTTCATCAGGTTGCTCTTTTCATATATAGGGTAATGTTTTATCATTGATATTAGTTGGTTAACTTTATCTTTAGTTTGTTATTTTTATGATTATGTTTTTTATTGTCATCTCTCTATAATAACATATTTTATTAGTTTTAGATAGAATATATCATTCATCAATTTTGTTTCAATATATAAGATCGTTTTATATTTCAACAACCTTTACGAAAAATATCCACTTTTTTTATTTAATACGTATGGATTTGACTGAATCTATGAAAAACTTAAGAAATTATAGTTTATAATACTTTTTATATATTGGGTCATTGGCAACCTGATCATCTTCTTTATTGAAGTACGGAACCTTGGGACTAGGTTGACACGTCCCTGAATGGAAGCTCTCATATCAGTTTGTCCCTATCAGTTCCGAGCATAAGACCACCTTAAACTGAAAACTTATTTTAGGTGAGAAAATCCACTGGCCTAAGATTAAACTTTTTTTTTTCTTTTTCAGATGAGACCTGAACTCAAGACCTCATCCTATATAAATAAAGTTTTGAGGTATCTCGACTTGTCCACTTGGGCTAAAGATCATTAGTAATAATACTTTTTATATAAAACTAGCGTACCGATCGGCTTATAGTATTCTTTGGTTGTAGAAAAAAAAAAAAAAAAAAGAAGCTAGCGTCCCTCTAAGTAATGGAGCAAGAAAAGATGCAATGATAACATGTTCAAAAATATCAAAACATATTTTAATTTGATAGTAACTTAAAAGCTCGGCACTCGTTATAGAAAAATACCCACATTAATATTATAAGTAATAATAAACCCCAAAAAATGTATATAACCATCTACAAGTAATGTTTCTTACTAATGCATAATATAAAGGGTGTAATATATCATGTATAAGGTTACGCGGGCAACTACAAGTCGGAAGACTAATCAATAAATAACACAGATAATAGTCATTAATATAGTATAGTGACAAATATGTTGGTTCTTGTCTTTGAGATGGTAAGTTAAAGTCTTACTTGATGCATATAAAGTAGATTAAATTTAAAGTATGGCAGGAATTTGTTAGGGCTTTTAAACAATAAATAAATAAATAATAAGCAGAAAATAAAGTGGTAAAGACAAAAAAATTTTTTGCTTGGAAGCTATAGTTGGGGGGTTTAATTAACTTTTTCTAATATTAAAGTACCCCATCTTTCTCATATATTTCTTTTGAGGTCCATAGTCTTACTTCACCATCACTTATTGCCTAATGTTTTTCCTTTTGATACTCAAACCCACTCTACTCTATTAAATTCCTTTAAATTTTGCTAAATGTTAAGTATGGGAAATAATGTTTGCTCTAGAAGGTGGCCTGCGATTGCGACACCAACGGTTGTCATGATACTAATAAATCGTCTTACACGACCAACAAAAACATCAAATCCGCTCGAAACTTCCATTACTTTCTCCTTTTTGATACTGTTACGTTATCTCTTTGATATTTGATTTCATCACCTTCCCTTTTACCAATCTTCATCTCAGAAGCTTTCACTTGTATCATAAGAACCTTAAATTAATCGTAAAACAACACAAAGTATCGAAAGCATACATGTTTGTTTTTGAAATAATCTATCTAATTATAAACTTTATTGTTTTAGAGAATTTCATATTAAAAACAAGATATGAGATTCTAGAGTAAAAAAAAAATAGAAGAATATTTAGGGAAAAAACGAAATATAAAAACCTTTTCTAAAAAGATGGAATTATCGACCATGGTTTATACATGGACTAGTATCAAGCATGTCATTATTCATTTATATATTATCTATACTAGAACATTTACAATTAGTTTCTTATAACTATACCCATCTTTAAATTTTGAGGAGTTTATAATAATTTGTATAATTTGATCATCATCCCCATCTTTTAAATTTTTAGGGAAAAAGTTAATGTTCCTTTAAATTTAGGGTCATCTACTCACGAACCTTATAAATTATAAATATGATAAATGATGTGGGAAGTTTCTAGAAGGCAGTTTTTATCATAATAGTCATGGTTTGACTATTTTTTTTTTTCAAAATGGTCATGAAAGTTATGCCTACAAGTCTTCTAGTCATGGATGATCCAACAAATCCCGACCGTTGATTTTGTCCATTTTCAGCTTTTAGGATATAGGCTAAGCCGGCACCAACGACACAGAAAGATATGTAAGTCCATGGCAGCCCAGGGACATGCCACGTGTAAAGTTGCAGGCTGACGCAACCCACATGACAGGTAATCAAGCCTTTTACACAGACTCGCATGGGCTTAGCTGTGAAGGTAGTCTAAGCCAACTTGTAGGCTAAATAGACGCAAAGCTTGGTTGTAGTCAACCAATGGAGGTTGGCTTAGTCGACTTGCTGGTTGAGCCAACTTGTAGGCTGAGTGACATCCTAGATAATGGCTTAACCCATAACAACTTTCTAGGTCAGCTCGTATGCCAAATAACGGCTAAGCCCGCATCACCCATTTTGATTCATGGCTTAGCCGCCCATTACTTTTCTTATAGCGTGTCAGTGGACTTGGTTAGTCGTGTAGGCTAAGCCTGTATCCCTTACTTTAAGGCTTAGCAGGTGTCGTTTTTTTTAATTACTAATAAGTCAATATTTAATTACTAAAAAGTTCGTATTTATACAAAATTAACTTATAGAAAAACAACTTGCTAAAACTTTTAGAAAATGAGCTCTATTAACGTCTTCAGTTTTAGCGGTGGGAAATGGGAAACATTGATGAAGCTCTTCAATAGGTTCCGGCCGACTATATAAAATGCGGACAAATATTAGCTTTTCTGATTTGATGGGTGTTATTTCTTAACGTTGTGTGCTTCCCAACATCACACAAGTGTCATATCAAATGCCTACTTATACTAATATAATTGATTTATATGATGACCTCGATGTTACTTTATTTTTTTTCAAATGGTCGAAACAAATTCGTACGAAAATTTAAGTTATATGTTTTTCAAGAATATGATGTTGATTCATCAAGTCAAAAACGTTCTTTTGTTAGGTCTACTAATAACATGCATGTTTCCGGTGGTTCTGCTACTCAAATACTTGTTTCTAGACCTGGTTTTGAACGTTTTTCTTTTGATTTAAACATTCGAGCAGATGCAAAATTTTTATCAGGAGTCATTTCCTTAGCCAACACCTAATAAACCTTCATATCAGTATAAAAGTTTTGGCACTAATATATATTCGATTCCAGTGGCAGTTCCTGAGATATACCACATGTAATGCCTAGCGTTTCACCCATCAAAAGTAAAAATCTTGGGAAAAAGTCAAAATCTCTAGAAGGTATTTGTGTTAAGGACAAGGAAGCTTTAAAGTTGGAACTGGGGAAAATGAGTATGATGGAGAAGTGTGAATACAAAGTTGATGTTTTTAAAAAGAATTGGTTTGAAGCATCGTATAAAGCTGTCAATTATGAGTGGTGTATTCATGCTTATAGTTATGATGATTCTAGTATGTTTCACGTTAGGTACTTTCATGATCAACACGCTTGTTCAAGACTTAGACTTATCCTCATATACATCAAGCAACAAGAAGGTTGTTGGTCACGAACTTGTACATGCACTTAAGATATGGACGAGTATAATGTGGAGAAGAAATAACAAAAGATATTGGTCTGAAATATAATGTAGATAAATTTCTTACATGCAAGCTTGGCGTGGAAATGCTTATGTGTAACACCCGACCTCTCACACCACCAATATTGTCCGTTTTGCCCACGAGGAGCTCACGGATTTGTTTTTGGTTGCCCAGGTGAAACTTCCCAGGAAGGTCACCCATCCCTAGATTACTGTCACCTGAGCACGCTTAACTGTGGAGTTCCTCTCATCCACAACTAATACGCCCAAAACGTGTTGGTGATATTAGAGACCAGACATTCTTATGAACCAGGAAACTCTCCTGTCCACGACTGATGTGGGAATATGTAGGGGTCATAATCACCCCCCCTTTGGACTCATCATCCTCGATGAGCTCGAGAACTCTCCAACCCCGGTGAGGTTTGTCCCAACATCCCGAAAGGCATAGGAGTGGCTCTGATACCAATCGGCACACCCTCAAATTCCACCTGCGGGGTTTTTACCGCGAGGCTCGTGACAAACCAGGATCTCAGACACAGTCATATCAAATGACACTATATGAGTTTAAATAAACATTTGAACTTTAATTAGAGTGAAACATAGTTTAAATAATAATAATCAGTGCGGAAGCATATAAGTAAAATCTAAAGCCAATACTAAATGTTGCGCAAAATATGACACCAAAATAAAAAGTATTTAATGCAAAAATATAAGTTTGTAATGCATGCCCTGAGTGAACCCTTAGCTGTGCAATCTAATCTTAAGCGTTACTAAGACCTGAGAAAACATGCTAAAGTGTGTCAACACAAGGTTGGTGAGTTCACAGGTTTAACCAAAGATAATATGTTTGTACATGTTGGCATGCTAAAGTAATTAAAGCATATCGATAGGTAGCTAGACTATAATCAAGTTGTTTGCCTTTCCACCACGTCTAACACAGTTAGTGGCAAACGTTAGGTCAATTAAACACCCGTTCAACCTCCAGTCGAGTTAGTGTGACTAACACGGGTGGAGTTTGTCAAACCCAGTAGTACTACTCAAAATTACCTCGCAGCTCGTTACTAATGGTTCGAGAATGTAAGGACTTTTATATGTTTACACTAATGTAATAGGCAATAAACAATAATACTAAAACCACTAAAAGTAAATTTTGCATGTTTTCTCCCCCAAAAAGGAAAGAATGTAAATAGGGGCTGTGAAGACTCACCATAGAGTGCGTAGACGAAGGTTAAAACATATGTCGTCAGCTAATATATAATGATTGATACGAACCTGATTGTGTCCCGGTCAATTTCAAATATTAGTGTGTAAAAAAATACCAGTCACGTTCCCTCGCGTTTTGACACTTAAACTAAAATTGAATGGTTTGACCCGTTAGGAATATTAAATAGGTGAAGGTGAATAGTTATTATGAAGTTTTTATGACTTGTATCTTTTATATTAAACTCCACAATCAAACTTAACGATAAGAATCGGCTATTATAAATCCCCAACACAACATAAAATTTTATACATGTCATATAGTTGCTCTAATTATCATAATAGCCTACAATGCATAATCCTGACCGATATATGCTCTTGTCGACATACTTGAATACATATACGTATATACACACATCCACTTATATATGTATTTAATTTACAATGCAAGCACCCCCATTATATATATTATACACAATATAATATTTATCAACAACCATACATACCCACGTAACACAACCAAATTTATTATTATTCTTATTATATATATATTTCTTTTAAAACCATGCACCCCTGTCATTTATATATCCATTTCTTGCACACACACCACCAATGTATTAATCCCAAAACATACACACGTAATGGATTAATTAGATGGACCAATTTATATATATATATATATATATATAGATTTGTAAAGAAGAGGAGGGATCCTATGAAAACCAATTAGTTTTGAGAAAATAAAAAAAATCAATTCTAACCAATCAATTTTTTATTATTTATTTATATTTATTATTTTCAAAGGGTATTTTAGTAATTGTTTGCGTTACTTATTTTTAGAAATTAACCATCCTTTATTAAATCCCTGAATTTTCTCCCTAGGATTGAACAAATTAGTAAACCACTTCAAAGAACAAATTCATCGATCTTTTTGTTTTTCATATAATGGACTTTTTCCACCATTGTTGCTTCCCCATTCGATGCTTCAATCGTTTCTACATAGCGATTTTTAAGAAAATTTTAATCAATTTCAGCATTCATATATTCAAAAAGGTGATAGTCATTTTTTTTTATTGATTAAGCGATTGCATCTCTGTTTATTTTGTTTTCTGATTTCCCCATTTAGGATGGATAACCACAATTCTTTCACAATTCTCATTGCAAGTGATATGGAAATTGACCAGTTTGCTCACGCAACTCCTGAAGCAGAGATTAATCAGATTGATATTCAGACACCAGAGATGAATTAGAAATAGAGAATTCAATAGTACTTATCCCATTCAATATGAATCAAGCAAATAGAGTTATATATCTTATCGGTGTTTAAAGTCAAAGTATTTCTTAATGTCTATTTAGTTATTGTTTCAAAACATGAATAAATTTTTCCCTTTCAATAAGTGATTACGTATATGTAAGTGGCATGAAGTTAATGTATCAGATGTCACAACATATCTTTTTATGTATGTTTACATATACGTAAGTTTGACCATTTTAATGCAACAGTGAACATACTGTTAGATTGTGTTTGTTTTTTGATTGTTTACATATATGTAAGTTTCATCATTTTGATGTATCAATTAACATGTTGTTATTGTTTGTTTCCTTATTGTTTACATATGCGTAGTTTTGTCCAAATTATGTATCAATTTAAATCTTACAATAGCACATGCTCACACAATTGCAGAAATAGATAATAATAATTTACTCCTCATGTACCAATGTATATGAATCTCCTAATGGAACACGATATCTAAGCAAGCATCATCCCTTACATATATTTCCATATACATCATGTGATATATGTCTTTCATATATTATATTTATATAACTTACATCATATATTTCCACATACATCATGTGATATATGTCTTTCATATATTATATTTATATAACTTACATCACGTGGCTTATGTCTTTATATATTAGATGCTACATATATGTGAGCAAGCATATAACTTACATCATGTGGTATATGTTTTTATATATTGGATGCTACATATATGTAAGCAAGCAACACCCTGTACATATATTTCCATATACATATATGTAAGCAAGCATCACTCACTATATATATAAAAGCAACAACAATTAGATAACCATATAAACCTTCGGATGCATGTAACTTACATTATGAAGTGCTTGTATTATATATATTACCAGTTACATATATGCAAGCAACATCACTCATCTACATATATGAACGCAACAAACATAGAACAAATTCACCAATAATCTATCGTAATTAACTTTCAATTCCCATATCAAATATTTGTAGTGAAACTTCATATCAGATAAAAGATTCTAAACAAAATCATACCGAGTTTCAAAATAGAACAGTATCATAACATAGATTTTACACAAACAAACCCCAAAAAATCTAGTGTACTTCGTACTTTCTTTCTACACGTCTTCTACTTCCAATATCTGATGTCAGAATTTTAAAAGTGTACTTATTCCTCAAAGCATCAACTTTTACCTTCTTCTCTTTCCATCTTTTGGAAACCGCAGTCCTATTTCTTCATATGATTCCCTATGTACATCTCCGTGTGGTGCATAACAAACACACCCACAATCTTTGTAGTTCTTTGATCTTGCCCATCTAATTTGAGCTTCTCAAGGTAAGCTGATTATATTTGACTCCATTTTGGATGTCCAATAGATCATAGATAATACACAAAGATTTCTTTCTGTAAAAGAAGTAATGTTTAGTTAAATTATTGGATAACTAGACTAAAATAGTGTAAATAGTAAATAAAAACTAGTAGAACTGATTTCCTTATAAAATTGGGAACAACATAATTTCAAATAGCTTCACATATTCCACCTTATCACACTCATTCAAAAACTTGTTCAAATAACTTGCAAAAAATCTAAACTGCTCCTCAAATGATTCTTACAATTTAGTAGTTGTTTACACATACGTATGCATAAAATACTAACATACCAATGCTACAATTTAGTAGTTGTTTACAAATACATATCCATTTGAACACAATAATGAATAGCAATCTTAGGTATATTATATTTTCACAATCTAAATAATTCTATTTTTACACCACCATGAATATCAGTCTCACACATTACCAACTATTTACCATTAATACCAATCTTACAATTTAGCAGTTGCTTACATTTACATATCTATTTTGAACACCACCATAAATGCCAATCTTACAATATAATGTTTGAATAATCTATATAATTTCAATTTGAACACCATCATGAATACCAATTTAACACATTAGCAGTTGGCTTACACATACGTATGCAAAAAAAATATATACTAAAATACCAATTTTACAATTTACCAGCTGCTTACATATATGTATCCATATGACATACATATTTATACGCTTTAATTTGCAAATCTGTAATACATACATGAAAATTAACCATTTCTTGCAATTATTAATACAACCCACCACGCAACACAAACATTTACAATACTACATAGATAGATTGAAGCACAAACATAAAAATTTCAAACTACTAAACAAGTTACGTATACGAAACCTCAAGAAATTTAGAACAAAATCATCAAAATTGCAAAAATCACATAGTTCAAAACTTGATTTCAAACCAAAAATAGTAAATTTTGATTTCATGAGTACTTTCAGGTTACCAAAATCCTAAAAACCCCTAATCGAAAAACCATTACATTATAACATATACTTCATCAACACCTACATACCAGATACAATAAATAATCTTTACAACCCTAATTACGCCTTTAATCAACATTAATTGATTAAACACAACCATTTGAACACAAAAAATATTACTTTCTTAAATTTTTGGAACAAATTAACCAACGGTTAATCAATCAAGCTCTTATACCTCTGTTTCTTTCTTGTCTCCTGATCCAAGTTTTTTGATCATGCGCTTGCCTTCACCTCTGATCTTGAGTTTTATTAACCTAACAAGTGAGAGAAAGTCAATAAATTGGTATTCTTGCTCTGAATACCTTCTACCGCGATTGAGAGAGAGAGAAAGATAGAGATTTTGGGATTTTGTTATTCCAATTGATTATAGTTGACAGTTACCTTTTGAAGCATGTATGTATTTTCCCTAATTTGCCCTGTTCTATTAAGATCTGTCAAATATTTTACTACATAATTACAATTATGCCATTTTTAATCTTAACCATTGATCTCAAGTAATCAATGGTCTAAAAGCGGTTTTATGGTTTTCTTATAACTCATAGTTTTCTTAGGAACCACCCTTTTGTAAAGAAACACCCACACATCGCATGCTTAACCATAACCCAAAATACATATATACATAGATACATATACCCCGTGCCAATTAGCTATCACGACCCACCCACCATCCATAACCGAACCTGTGACGGACTACACACCCCCATACATGCTTGAAAATCATGATCAATCTTGCACCCATCTATACATATACATATAATACATATACATATATATACATATACATATATATACATATACATATATATATATATACATATACATATATATATATATATACATATATATATATATATACATATATATATATATATATATATGATATATATATATTATATATATATATATATATATATATATTCCCGACCACACATATATTTATGTAGCGACCTCATATGCATGCATACTCGGACACACATAGCAGCCTACAGCTGCTGTGTTTCTTTCACGATTTAGCCGACAGTTCACGACCCTACGTGAACCGGAGCGTTTGTGTTTCGTTTTGAGTAACGAACCCGGTTACGTGAAAATAGTGACGTGGATGATCTAATTGCTTACCGTTGTCAACGATGCGTTCCGGAAACCGATGTCCTTCGATGCACGACGACGAAGTTATAGTGATATCGACAACGTATGGCGGTCTTCGGTGTGATGGTAGGTTGATTGAAACTGACGATGGGGTGAAGAATGCTATCATGAGCGTTTGAGGTTTATAGTGGGTTGAGGAAGGAAAAGAATGGCTGAATGATGTTGTGAGGGAGGAGGGTTTTGAAGGAATAGTCTTGGGTATCTTTTGAAAGTTTGAATCCTGATTGCATGGATATTAGTTTAAGGGATAACTCATGTTTATCAAATGCATGCATGTATGTTGGGAAATTGATGTTCGTGTTAATCGAAAAATGTTCGAAAAATACCGTGTGTCACGTCATTCCCTTGTTAAAAGAAATTTCGTCGTGAAATTTAGTTAATTTTGGTAGGAAAAAAAGACAAAAATTTCACGGTTGTCACATCATCCCCTTGTTGAAAGAACTTTCGTCCTGAAATTCTCAACTAGTAACGTCGGCGTTTGACGGTGCATCCTTGAATAAGTGAGGATACTTAGTCTTCATTTGATCCTCGTGTTCCCAGGTAATCTGGTCCATGCTTTGAGTTCAAACGAACTTTGACGATAGGAATACGGCTATGCATGAGAGTTTTGACCTCTCGGTCCATAACTTCCACTAGTTTCTCAATGAAATGCAGTTGTTCATCACACGTATTTCGTCTAATAGAACTACGAGAGTCTCATGTGTAAGGCATTTCTTCAGGTTCGAAACATGAAACGCGTCGTGTATTCCACTAAGCTCTTTAGGTAGCTTCAACTGATAGGCTACTGGACCAACCCTTTTGACAATCTCAAAAGATCCAACATAGCGCCGCTTAGCTTTCCACGTTTCTCGAAATGAATCACACCTTTCCAAGGTGACACTTTCAAAAATACCTTGTCGTCGTTCTGGAATTCCAATGGTTTACGGCGTTTGTCTGCATAGCTCTTTTGTCGATTACGTGCTACTGCCATACGATTACAAATTTGCACGATCTTCTCAGTCGTCTCGTGCACAAGCTCAGGATTAGTAAGTTGACTTTCTCCAACTTCTGCCCAACAAATAGGTGATCGACACTTACGTCCATACAGTGCCTCAAACGGTGCGGCCTTGATCGATGAGTGATAACTGGTATTGTAAGAAAACTCAACCAACGGTAAATGAGTTCCCAACTGCTGCCAAAATCAATGACACAAGCACGTAACATGTCTTCTAGAGTCTGGATCGTATGCTCACTCTGACCATCAGTTTGAGGATGATAAGCAGTGCTCATATCCAACCGCATTCCCAATGATCGTTGCAAGGATTGCCAAAAGTGAGAAGTAAATCGAGCGTCACGATCGGAGATGATGGAAATTGGCACACCATGCCGCGAGACTATTTCCCTTAAATAGATGCGAGTAACTTCTCCATTCTATCAGTCTCTCTAATTGCAGGAAGTGTGCGGATTTCGTTAAGCGATCTACTATTACCCAAATGGTATCGCATCCGCTTGGAGTTCGAGGTAGCTTTGTGATAAAATCCATTGAGATCTGCTCCCACTTCCATACTAGAATTTCTGACTGGTGAAGTAGGCCAGAAGCCTCTGATACTCCACCTTAACCTTAGAATAGGTTAAACATCTACTTACATAGGTGGCAATATCAGCTTTCATGTTCGGCCACCAGTAAAGAACTTTCAGGTCGTGATACATCTTGTCTGAACCCGGATGAATAGAATATCAAGACTTATGAGCTTCACCCATTACCATCTCTCATAATCTCCATACAAAGAAACCCATATTCGCTCCATAAAATAATGAATTCCGTCAGATTTGGTTTCTAAACTGCTTTTCCATGCCCCGCATGGACTCTACTTTCAGGTTCTCGTCCTTCAAGGCCTCAAGTTGAGCATTACGAATCTGATCAGTTAATTCGGTATGGTAGTAAGCTGTAATGCTCGAACTCGCTTTGGCTTAGGAGTTTCCTTTCGACTGAAAGCGTCAGCTACCACGTAGCCTTACCTGGATGATACTTGATCGCACAGTCATAGTCGTTCAACAACTCGACCCAGTGACGTTGTCTCATATTCAACTCCTTCTGCTCAAATATATGCTAAATACTATTGTGATTGGTATAAATGGTGCCCTTGGTACCTTAAAAGTAATGTCTCTATATCTTAAGTGCAAACACAACGCCTCCCAACTTTAAGTCATGTGTCGTGTAGTTTTTCTCATGAACTTTTAGCTGACGGGAAGCATATGTGATGACCTTCTCATGTTGCATTAGCACACCGAGGCCTTGGATGGAAGCATCACAAATACTACAAAATCATCCGTTCCCTCTGGTAGGGATTGTATCGGTGCTGTACAAGTTCCTGTTTTAGAACTTGGATTGCGGACTCCTGTTTGTCACCCCAACTGTAGCGGTGCCTTTATGGGTTAATGTTATACGTGGTTGAGCGATCTTTGAAAACCCTTCGATGAATCCTCAGTAGTACCCAGGAACCCCAAGAAACTGTCATACCTTAGTTGGAGTCTTAGGCGTAGCCCAGTTCTTGATGGCTTCTATTTTTGTCGGGTCAACATGTATACCCTTCTCGTTAACCACATGAGCCAAGAACTAGACTTCTCGAATCCAGTAGTCTCACTTTGAAAAATTGGCATACAATTGTTCTTGTTTAGTATCTCCAAAATTAGTCTAAGGTGTTCCTCATGCTCCTCCTTATTCTTTGAATAGATTAGAATGTCATTGATAAAAACGATGACAAACTTGTCAAGATAGGGTTTGCATACTCGGTTCATGAGATCCATGAATACCTCTGGTGCATTGGTCAACCCAAAGGGCATAACCAGAAACTCATAGTGACCGTACCGAGTTCTGAATGTTGTCTTTGATATGTCCTCCTTTCGAACTCTTAGTTGATGAATCCCGATCTCAGATCTATCTTGGAATAGAAACTCGACCCTTGAAGCTGGTCAAACAAATCGTCAATACGGGGAAGAGGATAATGGTTCTTAACAGTACTTTGTTGAGCTCACGGTAATCAATGCACATGCCAAAAGTACCATCCTTCTTTTTGACAAACAGGACTGGGGTTCCCCATGGTAATGAGCAAGGTCTGATAATCCCTTTATCCAGGAGTTCTTTTAATTGAGTAGATAGTTATTGCAGTTCATTCGAAGCTAATCTGTATGGTGCTCTTGCAATAGGTGTGGCTCCAGGCATCAAATCAATCTGGAACTTGACCTGACGATACGATGGGAGACCAGGTAAGTCTTTAGGGAAAACCTATGGAAAGTCATGAAAGAGAGGGATATCTTCGATCTTCTTTTCTTCAGTTGTCTTTTCGGTAACCATAGCTAAAATGGTATGGCCTTTGCGCAAGCACTTCTGGGCTTTCATGTAAGAAATGATGCATGAGACTGCACCACTTCTCTCACCCTGAACATATAAGATTTTACCACTAGAAGTGATATAACCTTTTCGCGACAGATAATCTCAGCTTGGTTCTTTGATAGCCAGTCCATGCCGATGACCACATCAAAGCTACCAAGTGTGACACGCGTAAGGTCTATATCTAAAAAGTGTTCCGATAGTCCCAATTTACAACCCTTAAGAATGTGTGTTGCCTCAATCAGTTTACCATCGGCTAGTTCTACAGTGTAACTAGGTTCCATTTAAGTTAAAGTTACATCTAGAAGTTTGCTAAACTTGGTAGAGATAAAGCTCCTATCAGCACCAGTATCAAATAATACAGAAGCAAAATAGTTGTTTAGAGGAAACGTACCGCTAACCATGTTTTGGTCGTTCCTTGCCTCGCTGGACCCAATCACAAAGGCTCGACCCTTAGAGTCGTTTCCATTATTGTTATCTAGGTTATTGCCCTTATTCCCATTCTGTAACACCCGACCTCTCACACCACCAATATTGTCCGCTTTGCCCACGAGGAGCTCACGGATTAGTTTTTGTTTGCCCGGGTGAAAACTTTCCATGGAGGTCACCCATCCCTGGATTGCTCCGCCTTGTTGTTGCTGTTGAGATTATTGCTTAGTCATCAGTTCACCCTTGCAGTCTTTAGCAGAATGACCATCTTACCACACCTTTGGCAACGAAAATGATCACACTGGCCATGATGGTGAAAATTGCATTTATTGCACTTTGGTTACTTGTCTGCATAGTTACTCGAACCCTAACCATTGTGGTTGTTGTTCTGATTGTTATATATGAAGCTTCTGGAGGATTCAAACTTTCTGACTTGTTGTTGTTGAGAGTTGTTAGAGTTTGAGGACTTGCTAGATGTACCATCCCAATTTCGTTTGTTATCAGTTGAGCCAGTTGCAATGCCACGCTTAGGCAGAGTGCCCTGCGCCATTGCCTGATCAGTGAGCTTGTGAGCTAGCCGGATAGCTTGTTGAATAGTAATAGGATCAGCAACTATGACACTATCTTGAATTTTAGGAGCTAAACCATCGATATACTTCTCTATTCTTTATAAGCTGGGGTTACCATCTGAGGACATAAAGCAGCCAACTCATGTGAACGAGTCGTATATTCCTCAATATTAGATCCGACCATCTTAAGATTCTAGAACTCTCCCTCCAGCTTCTAGACTTTATTTCTAGGATAGTACTCATCTTTCATCAGATCTTGAAGCATCCCATGGCAGATTATTAGCGGCTTCAAGTCCCAATGTCTGGACTTATGAGTTCCACCAAGTCCATACTGGTCCTTCCAATGTGCTAGATGCGTACTTGACATGATTTTCCATAGGACAATTGCGCATAGCGAACACTGACTCAAGTTTCTCCAACCAGCGAAGTCGTTTACAGCACCCTCAAAACCATTGAATGAATGAGGCTTACAATTCATAAACATCTTGAATGTACAAACTGCTTGACCTGAATTGAAAGAACATAACGATGTTTGAGAATTTAGAATTCGATAATAAGTTATCATAGGGATGGACCAATAGGTCCGATTTACTCAAGGTTATCTCATTGATTTTGGTTCAGATTGTTTTGGTTCTGATTATTCTGGTTGTTCTGGTTTTGATTAAGGGCCTGTTCATATGCCGCAAGCGTGTCAACAACACGCTCATTAATGACAGCGTCCAGCTTAGCCTGGGTAATGTTAATGGTACCTCGTCGGCTCAGGCGTCCAGCTCTTCTTCCAGACATGATTCTTTGCATTCACAATACACGAACATGAGAAAATATACAATATATAATCATCATAATGTACAATGTAAATAATCATGCATTTCACAAAACCAAACAGTCAATAATCAAATAATAATCCTTGATAAAAATAAATTTTAATAGGTACAATGTATTCAAACCAAACAATCAAAATTCAAATATATCAGTTGGATGGGAACAACCCTGCCCATCTAGGTTAAGGAAATAAAATGAAATGCTCAAATATCATCATCAGCTGAAGAGATAATGGATACTGCATCCTCTTCGTCCTACTCTGGAGCCTTTTTTAGGTCTTCCTCGGGGTCTTCTTCAGGTTCCTCTTCTTCTTGTTGGGCAACAAGAGCTTCAACGTGTGCCTCTAGTTCTGCAATCCTCACTGCTGCTTGTACACGCTGTTGCTCAGATTCCATGGCTCTAGCCTCCAAGGTGTTAACGCGGGCCACCACTCATTTAGGTGAGTCGAATCGGGTAGCCAATCCCAATCGTCGATGTTAGGTGAGTCATGCGCTTTTGATAGGCTCAAGTCGGCGTCTTTTTGACTTTGGGGGTGAAGAAACAGGTGTAGATGGAAAGGAAGATGAACGGCATCCTTCGTCTCTCTATTAGCCGAGGGTGATGCTTGTGACATGGATGGTGTAGACGATAATGATGTGGACATCCTGTAACATAACGCAGGTATGCCATGAAATGTAAGGAGAAAAGCAGTAAACAAGTAAGAGTGTCTATAGCTAGTGTGTGTCCAAGGCTATAGTCTAGATGCAAATGCAATCTTAATTCTCTATAACCAGTGGCTCTGATACCAATCTGTCACACCCAGCCTCTCACACCACCAATATTGTCCCCTTTGCCCACGAGGAGCTCACGGATTTGTTTTTGGTTGCCCAGGTGAAAACTTCTTAGGGAGGTCACCCATTCCTGGATTGCTACCACCTAAGCACGCTTAACTGTGGAGTTCTCCTCTCATCTATAGCCAATACACCCAAAACGCGTTGGTGATATTAGAGACCATACATTACTTATGAACCAGAAAACTCTACTGTCCATGTTCAATGTGGGAATATGTAGGGTGTCACATTATGCATTGGAGATGTTGGCAGGATCTGCCAACAATTCATTTGATTTATTACCAACGTATTGCCATAATCTAAAGAAGGCCAACACGGTGAGTGTTATTCATATTTTAACATATGATAGTAGTCGGTTTGAAATGTTGTATTCTTCGGCGTCTCATTTTCATTCACAAATGTTGTTTTCCTTTTTTTTCATCCTTCCAATTTTCTGTACTGGTTCATCTTCACCAGCTAGGTCATCATTTTTATACTCAACTCAACCTCACAATCCCATTTACCCCTTCACTAAAATAATTCTAACTCAAAAACCACCATTCTTAATAGATTTCTAGATTGTTTGAAGTCGGTTGAACTGACAACAAATTAGGCTGTCAAATATATTGTGAATCCAAGGATCGTTGCAGGAATATCAATTTGATTTTAACAAGTATTGATCGCCGAATTATCAATACCTGCTATTTAATGGATTGTTTATCAAAAATTGAAATCGATGAACAAAGTAGAACAACTACAAAAATTGAATGTAACAAAGCAATACAAAGAGTGTTTTCAATTGCTCTTCATTCACAATCAATCGATTACAATTGATTATAATGCTATATGTTCTTGATGCTCGATATTTCTATTTTGTTATTATTATATTGATCAATGTTGCGTTGATCTATATATACAACTAATGTGTATAGATATCTTCCTATTCTGTTCCTATTTTATAGCTAATATATCGCTATTCTGTTTTGATATTCTGTTTCTATATGTACGAATCCTTGCCTTGTTTATCGGCATAGGAGTTCACAATTACATTGGACCTTGTTTATCAACAGAATGTTGTTGATGTGATGTGGAATATTTACTTGACTTGAATATCTTCTGCCGTCATTGATTTGATGATGTTGCTTTGACATGTTGACTTGTTGACTTGTTGACTTTTTGTTCTTCCGTAGGAAGTTCTTCTTCTGCAACAATTTATTCTTCTGCAGCATTTTGTTCTTCCACAGCAACTTGTTCTTCCGCAGCAACTCTTGTCTTTAGTCTTGTTCAACAGTTGTTGTTCTTCCGTAGGAGATCTACGGAAGTACAAACTTCAGTTATGCTTCGGAGAACTTCAGTTATGACCAAGTCTGATGTTTCCTGTAATAACACAAACTAACACACACATAATAATATGGGTTACCATATAATTCATGCATTACATTATATTATCAAAAGAGAATTACAATGAGTTATTACAAGAGTTGATTCATCATCTAAACCTATACAAAGAATCTAGACCTAACAATACTCCCCCTTAGATTTTGACTCTTATAGTCATCGGTTTAATACTCTTAGTTCTTGAACTCTTGCCAAAATTCTTGTTGTGAAGTATTCAACCACCTTCTTCTGATCATCATATGAATACTTAATCTGTAATCTCTTCATTCTCTTTAATGTTTTATATGTTAGACCCAGGATGTCCTTTTCAGTGGTTAGTATTGCAACAACACTATTATTAGCTACCACTTCTAATTCATCCTGTTCTAAAATTCTCAGCTCAGGGATTGATGCGATTTATGTTCCCATTAGCAGGCCAGCCTCAAATTTTCTTCTCTTATGAGCTTTGGCATGCAGCTTATCAATAACTTGAATGATGTGTACATACAAGCACAGGTCATTTTGAGCATCCTTATCTGCCAACTTTGGAAAGTACTTATCATGTAGATAAGATGTGTAACTTGAGTGCATCAGTTTGATTTTTATAGGGTCAAATAATCTTATGCTTGATGCTTTCTTTTGCGGATCATTCCTTAACAGCACTAACTCCTTAGATCTTTCCACATATCCCCATTCTGTGATAGGGAAAGAGTGTTGATTACCCTCAATGACTTTAATTGAAGCTTCAGATCTGTCTTCATATCCAATTCTTTGTAAGAATTCAGCATCAACATATTGAATAGAACTTGCATGAGACCTTTCTGTTTCAACTTCTTTTCTTGTGTTTTGTGTCTTCTCTCTTTGATTCTTTAAGCACATCTCCCTTGAACTTGTGACTTAGCTTAGCCACAAGTCCAGAGAAGTCTCTCCCCTTTGGACTGATTGGGTAGTTCTTGATAGGAATGTTTTGCAAAGTGGTGAGGTCTGCATCTGGAAGTGTAAGAAGTGTTTCCAAATCATCCCGGATGTTCTCTTCAGCATAACACAGTCCCACTCTGAATCATATTTTCATGCAATGATTCTGTTGTATTCTATTGAACTTGGAGTTGTCATGTTGTCAAACAATTGAATTATTATGGTCTTTTGTTTAGTTATCTCTGTAACTGCAGTTCCCAGAGGCCAGACCTTGTTGGGGATCACATCCCTTGGCTCTCTTATCAAACTTTCCTTTCCTTTCGCATGTCTTTGCTTTGAACTATAACTGGTTCAGTAGGAGTTTGTTTTGCTTGTTTGTAGGCAGGATTGGGAGCTCCAGTCTTGAATTTCACTCCTGTGTCTAGCTCCACCTTCATCACATGCTCCATCATAGCTCTGAGCTCACCAACGGTTCTTCCTTTAAGCTCATGTGTTTCATAATTATGACTTTGTAACCAACAAGTCATGATGTACTTTGTAAGCCTCTTTGTATCACAATAGCCCAAGTCTTTTCTTATCTGCTCCATGGCCTTCAACTTTGAAAAGGTTTCATAATTGCAAATTAGGAGCATTAGTCTTGCAGCCTTAAACTCTTTTAATACTTGGATCATTTCGGACATATTCATTTTCTCAACCATATCATAAGGAAAGCCATTGTTGATTAGGTCCATAAACATTGATTATTGGGCTCTTTCCTCAAGAATATCTTTAGTGGATAACAGCACATCTTCTTCTCTGACTTCATCATCCTTTAGAGCTTCCTCTTGAGTTAAATCTATCCATTCAGCATCACTTTCATCTTCAGCATGTTCTGTTGGCTTGAGAGTGGAAAGTTTAACTGATGGTGTGTGCTCTGGAGAAAAGGTTTTTGCTTTCTTTGGGAATTTCTCCAGATCAGTCATTTCTTCTTGAACTTTCCCATGTACTTTCTCTTCCTGCTATACATGATTGTCGGTTTGGTTGCTTTCATCTTTTCATTCACCTCAGTTTCTTTCAATTTACCCACTTCCTTCTCAAACAACTTCTTCCTTAGATTCTCAATCTCATTCATCATCTTTTCCTTTTCTTCCTTATTTTTATCTCTTGATTCAGTAAGCTCTGCCACAACTGATGCAGTGCATCGATTACTTCATTGTTTGTTTCTATATCTGCTCTCAGTCTTTTGATTGTAACATCTTTGTCAGCTATGATTTTGTCTTTCTCAATCAGATCCTTCTTCATTTTCCTCAACTTTTCTAACTTCCTGTTACTTTTAATAATCAAATTGTTGTATTTTGCTACCAGGTAGCTCTTACTCATATCAATCTCTTCTTCATTCAAGTCATCCTTATATGAGCAATGATGTCAACATAACTACCCTTCTCTTGTTCAACTTCTTCATCTTTCTCCCTTTCAACCTCCAGACATATCTCTTCAGTAGCAACATCTTGAACCTCATGTTCATCAACCTCCTCCAGGTTTAGTATCTCAGTATGAGCAGGGCTAACTGTGGGTGATATTGGTTCAGTAGGTGTGGGTGATGCAGTTGGTTCTGTTTATGGATGTGTAGGCGTTTGTATGAGATGTGGTGAGATGGGTTCTGTTGCACCAGAGTGAAGTGATGATTGAGATTGGATAGGTGAGATAGGTTAGGTATGCTCACTGGAAGGAGAATCCAGTTGAGCTGGTGGTGAGTCTGTTAGATCAATCACTATTGTTGGTGGTAAAGGTTGAGGTTCTTGTGGTGGTGATGGGTGTGCTGGAGATTGTTGAATATCATCCAGTGTGAACACTTTAGTGTCCGCAGTATTCTCAATAGTTTGGGAATATGAAAGAGATAATGGTTGTTGTTATGGTGGTTTAGGGGATTCGGTTGGAGGTGTCTGTTGTTGTGGTTGTTCAAGGAATAGGAGTTCCTGATGTATATCAGCATTTTCATCGATCACATATGGGAACATCTCCATATCTTCCCCTTGATATTGCCCACTCAACTTGTTGAGTACAGATCTTCCCAGGTGAGTTTGGACAAAGACATCACCTTCTCTTTCAATATTAGGAATAATTCTGTTTATGATCAGCTGGATGAACCTTGGGAACATGTACATCTGTTGTCCTTCTGTTCCCTTATGTGGTCACACAGGCATCCAACAATGTATTTGGAATAGTTGTAGGTTCTTCCTTCAAACACCCCAATAATTCTGGAGGAGATATGCCTTGAAAATCTATCCAACCCTGACTTCCTGTTGGACATACACTTCAGATAAGTGTGGCATAGAAATCTATATGGCTTACACAACCTTCCCTTCTTGATTTCACCATTTCTGTAATCACCATCATATCCCATCAGCTAAAAATCTTTTAGAATGTATTCATGGTCGAATACATCAGGGTGTCCTTCTTCACCTTCTCTGAACTCCAGCACCCTCCTTATTGTTTGTTCATCTATTCTCAGTTGTTGATTTCTGATTGAAGCATAAATTACTTGTTTTTCATTTTCTTTCTCGACCCTCGCAGAGTCCTAGAAATCTATCATGTGTGATTGATAGATAATAGGATCCGCTGTTAGCGCATAAAACAGTCTAGTTCTTCTCAGATAGCGGATGATGTCTCTGCATCCATCTTCCACTTCTGGATTCAGAAATGCGCATATGCTATGATCTTTGATGAATCGATTAGCCATACTGATTTTGTTGTTTGAATGGTGTGTGGATTGTTTATGTGAGACAAATGATTTGAATGTTTGTGGATAAAAAGGGTTTGAGAGATTTTCTAGGGCTGAGAAGGTTTTTGAGTGTAGAAATGCCAACGGTCGAGGTGTCCTTTTATACCTCTTCAGACAATTTAAAAATATTTAATATTTTGGGACCCATTTCCCTTTTTACCCTTCCGTGGTTATTTGGTTAATTCTTCCGCTGAACATCTACGGAAGGCAAACCTTTCCTTGTTTCATCTTGTCTTCCGCAGAGCATCTACGGAAGGCAAACAGTTTAGTTTCAAGTTAATTCTTCTGCAGAATATCTACGGAAGTCAAAACTTTTAGTTTCAAGTTAATTTTGATAAAATTTTCTTCCGAAGTTAATTTTGATTAAATTTTCTTCAGAAGTTTATTTTGATAAAATTTTATTCCGGGGTTGATTTCTTCCGAAGGTAAAATTTTGATGAATGTATCTTCCGAAGCAAATTTTCTTTCGAAGATAAAGTTATGTTAGAATTTTCTCTGTATGAACTAACACAGTTAGTTCATTTGTTGTTTGCTATTGGACTTTTATGACTTTGCTTCATGGCACATGTGCAAAATGTTAGTTAAAGACTTAAAATATCCTGCAGCCAAGTTAGTGCTCAAGTTCTAATTGTCTTCATGTAAACATGTTAGTTTTCTTGCTATGACTACTCCCCCTAAATTTGTGATTAATCTTAAAGTTATGCATTTATCAAAAATTTATAAAGAGAAAAGCATGAAAAGTAGTTAATCTATCCATCTTATTAACAAAGAAAATAACAAAAACCTTTTAAGTGTTTGTTTATGGGCATTGACATCATAAACATGGGATCATACTATTGTACCAATCAACTTCCTAAATTATATTATTTGATGTTTTAGTATACATGATCTAGTGCTGATTGCAAATATTATGATCCATAAAAAATCAATCAGAGTTTATGTTCAACTTGTCATGCTGTTTATCATGTTTTGATATTGATTATAGATAAACAAAGATGGACTCATCATTCAAGTCACAATGAAGGTTGTCCTCCTTTAATGAATCAATTCATCACTTATTCACACTTTAAACTATGTTTCGTAGATTATAAGCTCTATCTTAAGATTTCTTTGAAATCTTATTAATGCTGATATGATTTGCATGCTCTTTGATATAATATACAGTTGATCACATTGGAGAAGTTCCTATGGAACTTTTGATGATCAGCATCAGGTCACCAGGTCTTTACTTATGTAAAACAGAGGTGCTTTTTAACCCAGGTCTTTGCTTACGCAAAACAGAGGGTCATGATGCTCAAAGATTAAGGTTATAAGGTGTTACAACATAGCAAGTGTGCGTGGGTGAGTAAATTAATCACATCCGGATAAGACTTACTTGATTGCTTCTCAAAATGAATTGCCCACACTTATTCACCTTGGCATTATGTTGTGAATGACCTTGTTTATTTTCACTCATGCTGAAGTTATTCACATATCAGATTAATTCTGATCAGTAGTTAGTTGTTATTTAAAAGCAAAAAAGTATGCCAGGTTATAATGTACTATCATGTCCCTGTATATGAGCTACCTTAGACAATACTGAAATCATGTCAATATGTTATGCATATTCTGTTTGTTTGAGAAAGTTTTTGTCTTGTTCTTATGGATAAGAGTAATGGAAAAATTCTACTTTTCTTTGTGATGGTGGCTAATCTAAGTTGATCATGCCTAAGGATTCAATTAGGAAATTAAATCTACTGAATCAAAGGCTTTAGTAAATAAATCAGCAAGCTGATTTGTTTTATCTACTTTGATCAACTTGGTTAAACCTTTTTCTGAACATTCTCTCAGAAAATGGTATCTTATTTCAATATGTTTTGTTTTACTATGTTGCACTGGATTAACAATGATAAACATAGCAACTGAGTCATTAATGTGTATTGGTGTTTGGAGAAAATTATAACCATAGTCAAGTAGTTGGTTTTCCAACCATAATTCTTGAGAGAAACCAGCTGATGCAGCTATGTACTCAGCCTCAGCTGTGGATACTAAAACATTGGTTTGCTTTTTACACTGCCAAAAAACTAGTCTTGGTCCTATGAATTGACAACCTCCAATTATTGATTTTCTGTTATTGTTGCACCCTCTAAAGTCACTATCTGAGTATGAGTAGAGTTTAAAGTCTCCTTCTTTGGGATACTAAAGTCCAAGAGCTAGTTTCCCTTTAAGGTATCTGAAAATCCTCTTCACTGCATTCAAGTGTGACTCCTTAGGGTCTGATTGGTACCTAGCACAAACACACACAACAAACATTATGTCAGGTCTGCTGGTAGTTAAGTACATTAATGATCCTATCATAGATCTATATAATCTTTGATCAACAGACTCTCCTTTAGGATCAGGTACAATCTTTTCTATTGTAGATGTTGGTGTTTTGCATGATGAAGACTCAACAAGATTGTATTTCTTTAGGATTTGAAGCACATACTTCTCTTGATTAATGAAAATACCATCTGGTTTTTGATGAACTTGTAGACCCAGGAAGAAAGTTAATTCTTCTATAGAACTCATTTGAAACTCAGATTGCATCAAAGCTTCAAAGTCTTCACACAATCTCTTGTTTGTTGATCCAAATATGATGTCATCAACATATATTTATACAACTAAGAGATTTTGATGTTCATGTTTGAGGAAGAGAGTCTGATCAATTGTTCCCCTTTTGTATCCATGCTTGAGCAAGAATGATGATAATGTTTCATACCATTTTCTTGGGGCCTGATGAAGTCCATATAAGGCTTTGTCAAGCTTGTATACCCTGTGTGGATAATCAGGGTCTTCAAATCCTGGTGGCTGGGTAACATAGACTTCATCAATTTTATCATATAAGAATGCATATTTTACATCCATTTGGTAAACTGTGAACTTATTATATGAAGCATAGGCTAGAAAGACTCTAATAGCTTCAATCCTTGCAACTGGTGCAAAGACTTCATCATAGTCTATTCCTTCTTCTTGAGTATAGCCTTATGATATCAGCCTTGCTTTGTTTCTAACAATGATTCCTCTGTCTTCTAGCTTGTTCTTGAATAACCATCTGGTACCAATTGGATAATGGCCTTCAGGAAGATCAACTAGATTCCAAACTTTTTGCTTTTTGAATTGCTAAAGTTCTTCTTGCATTGCTTCAATCCAGCTATTGTCTTTTAATGCTTCAGTTATGTTAAGAGGAACCACTTGTGATAGAAAATAAGAGAACAGACAGATGTTGGCTGCTCCCCTTCTCTTCTTATGGTTCTATTATTAAGATCACCAATCATGTTTTCAATGGGATGATACTTGTGAATTCTGGATGTTGGTATTGATTCAACTTGAATGGATGAATCCAAGTTAGTGATGTTGGTTGATGAAGGTGGAGTCAGCTGGGATGGGGAATCCATAAAGTAGTCGAAATTCTCATGTGGCTGATCTTTTGATGCTGACTTATGTCCATCTGTATCAGCTTGTGTTTCCGCAGATGTAGGCATAGCATCTGCAGATATAGGTATAGCATCCGTAGTAGGTACATGTACAACTACAGATGTAGTTTGTTTATCTGCATGTGTGGGTGTTGGTTGTTGATTGTTTTCTGTTGAATTGTGAACAACAGAATGCACTGGCTCATCTTCAGTAGTAGTAATATCTACGGATGTAGAGGGAACTTTTGCGGATGTAGAAGGAACTTCTACGGATTAGAAGGACCTTCTGCGGATGTAGAAGGAACTTCTGCGGATGTCGAAGGAAGTAGAAGGAACTTCTGCTGATGTAGTCCTCTTCTTTTCATCAGGATGATCTTTGCTTGTTTGAGTTGAAGGGCCAGGATCAGTAACATTTTGAGTGAGTGGTTGGACTACTCTTGGTAGATCAGCTGTCAATGGCACTTCACCCATGTTTGGAGGAACATATGGATAACATGTATCTGCAGGACCTGCCACATTCAAATAATCTGTGTTAAATGAGTTTGTTAATACATCTATATCAAACAACCAAGATGATCCTTTTATAGATTTTGGAAACAAGGATTCATCAAAAAATACATTAGGAGTTTCTTCCACAATGTTTTCATGTGGAACATAAACTCTGTATGATTTAGATGTTGATGAGTAACCAACAAAGAACCATTATAGGCTTTTTCTTCAAACTTTCCTAATT
This sequence comes from Flaveria sonorensis, assembly GCA_025506505.1. Lineage (NCBI taxonomy): Eukaryota > Viridiplantae > Streptophyta > Magnoliopsida > Asterales > Asteraceae > Flaveria > Flaveria sonorensis. The sequence continues at coordinate 2,256,296 of CM046427.1, forward strand.
GATCTTTTCTGTTTAATATGGACACATGACACCCAAAAGCTCTAAAATATCCTATGAAAGGTTTTCTTTAAACAAAAGCTCATATGGTGTTTTATTATGTTCTTTGACAATTAATGTTCTGTTTTGAACATTGCATGCTGTGTTAATAGCTTCTGCCCAGAATGTGATTGGCAATTATGAATCAGCAAGCACTGTTCTTGCTGCTTCAATAAGAGTTCTATTTCTTCTTTCAGCAACTCCATTCTGTTGTAAAGTTCTTGGTGCACTGAATTGTCTTGATATGCCTTTGTCCCTGCAAAAGGAATCTAAAACATGATTAACAAATTTAGTTCCATTATCACTTCTTAAGATTTTGATTTTTAGATCAAGTTGATTTTCAATCTTAGTGATAACTCTATCAATGTTTCTGATGTTTCACTTTTATGTTTTAAGAAAAAGACCCATGTGAATCTAGTGAAATCATCAACAATCACCAAACAATATTTCCTTTTTCCAATGCTCATGACATTGGTTGGACCAAAAAGATCCATGTGCAACAGTTTGAGTGGTGTTGTGTTTGTGTTAATTGTTTTGGATTTATGAGACACTCTATGTTGTTTTCCTTTGAAACATGATGAACAGTGATTAGAACAATAAAATTCTTTCTTTGGAAGGCCAATGACTAAGTTATTTTTGACCAACTTATTCATATTCTTCATGTTAGAGTGAACCATTCTTCTATGCCATAGTTGAGATTCATCTTCTGATTACTTAAAATCAAGCATGTTTCATTACATGTTATAGATGTGTTGTCCATATCCAAAACATATGTGTTGCCTTTTCTTGGTGCTTAAAGAAGGATCTAGTCTTCTGGAATTTGAAAACCTGGCTTAAGAATGTAACAATAGTTAGTATCAAATAGAGTAGTATAGTTTTGATCACAAATTTGAGAAATAATTAATAAATTGAATTGTAGATTTTCACAGAAGTTAAATTTCTCAAATTTTAGAACACAATTGGTTACCATTCCTTCACCAATGATTTTACCTCCCTTATTGTCCCCACCAAATGCTACATAGGAGCCATTTTTATGTTTGAAGTCATGGAGGAGAGAATAGTTTCCCGTTATGTGCCTAGAACAGCCACTGTCAACATATCACTTGTTGTTAGTCCTCCCTGGATGTTCCTGCAAAGATAATGAAATCAGTTAGACCGTGAAGCCCAAGTCTTGATGGTCTTAGGCTTGCCATTATTATCTAATATTTTTATTTTCTCATGAATGAGCCTAGATGACTCTAGATTGGTTTTTAGATTCCATTGATTCATTATTTTGTTTTGGGTGAGGATGATTCTTTTGATAATGAAGATGAAGCATTATCATCTTGATTCACAATCACTTCCTCTTTCACCTCTTCATTCATTAACTTTTTCTTTGAACTTGAGGCTGAGGCTTTCTCTGAAAAGGTTTCTGCATCCTTTATCCTTGACTGGGGTACATGATTACCTTTTTCAAAGTGATCAAAGAAGGCATCATCTTCTTACAACACTACCTTTTTATGAGGTGTCTTACTTTGAGATAGTTGTATCTCCTTTTTCTTTGATGAATTATCAGCAGATGTTTTCTTTGTCTTTGTATTCTTCTGCTTTTGTTGCTGATTCTTTTGCTTTGGTATTTTAGATTCATCATTCTCTAATGATTCTGAATTTGATTCAGCAGTCTCAGCTTTTTGCTTCTGGGGACCTGTGCTTTGTTCTTTTTGTTGAAGAAACATTCTTGAGTGGAATGATTGTGCTTGTTGCAGATGGCACAATGCTTGTTGAAGTACAATCTGAGGTCATATGATTGTTCATATTGCAGATGGAGCAATAACTGCTGAAGTAGCATTCTTCTGTGTTGTGGTTGTGCATATCACACCATTTGCAATACTTCTCTTCAGCTTCACTGTCAAAGTCAGCTTCTATCTTTGTCAATTTCTTCATCAATATCTTCATTTGCTTCTTCAGTTCTTTCTCAATTTTTGCATCTGAAAGACCTTTTTGTTTACCTTTCTGGTTAGCAGTTGAATCATCAGGTATTTTCTTCTTCCGTAGATCTTCTACGGATGACTGTTTAGGTTTTGATGATTTCTTCTTTCGCAGATGTTCTACGGAAGACTGTTTTGACTTCTTCCGTAGATCTTCTATAGATGACTTTGGAACATTTTTCCTTTGCTTTTCTACGGATGTGTGAGAACCAGTCTTCTTCTTCCGCAGGTGATCTGCTGAAGTGAGACTATCTTCTTCCTCAGTAGTTCTTTTTGCTGTCTGACTTTTATGCTGTTTGTTGAGTTCATGAATGCCTTCATTTAACTGATCAATCCTTGTGTAAATGGTCTTCAGCATATTTCTTTGTTTTAGTGGATAGGGCAGCTTGATCTCATCAAGGATTTTGGGAGTTATAGGATCAATTACCACATATTTTCCCTAACCCAAACCAGCACTTTCTTGTTCATTAGGCTCATCACTATCATCTAGATTATCACAGTTATCAAGATCAAGTTCTAAGTCATTTTGTTTTAAGAATTCTGATTCAGATAAATTAGTTTCAATGGATTCAGAATCCTTGTCATTTATCACTTCATTATTTTCAACTTTTGACTTAGTTTTGGTGCTAGAGACAATGATTTGTCAAACTGTTGGTCATGGACTCAGGTAGGGTGGTGTGATTATCATTAATTGGTGGAGCAACATTATGATATCCCAACCCAGACTTGTTCTTTGATTCAATATGAGAGTTTTAACAGTTTCTCATACTACTGTGATGATAGTTGAAATTTCTGAAGTTTTACTTAAGTTGATGCATGATCTGACATGGACTTGGTTAATGAGTTGGTCAAATACTCAACTTATGCTTTCAAATTATAATTTTCAGACACAAGTTTGTCTAAATCCTTTTGTAGTGAATTGATTTTGACTTGATAAAGTTTATGTTCTCTTTTATAAGATTCATTTAAAAGCATAGTTTCTTTGACTTTATCAGCCAATTGTTAAGCATGAGCCCTGTATCTCTCAACCTCATCAAAACATAAGGAAGAACATAACCTTTCTCTTACCTCTCTGGCCATTGTTGGAACTTTGTTTTCCATATTAGCCATCAAGGCCTGATTTTCTTCTAGTACTTCCTTCTCGTACAGGCTTCAGTCACAGGTACCATCCTGCAAAATAATCAAACCAGTTTCTTTAGACTTATTGGTACCTGTTGAAGAGCTTGTGGCTGGTGGGGATGAGTTTGTTTGTTGTGGTTGCTTGAAGCTCCTTTCACTTGCTTGTCTTGTGTCTGTTGTGGATTGCTAATGGTTGTTGCATTCCCTTGAGAAGTGTCCATATAGATTGCATTTAAAGCATCTCACTTTGGACTTATCAACACCAATTTTTGTTGTTCTTCCTCCCACTGACAGTCCATTGTTTCTCTTTATGTACATTTTGGCTCTGTAGGCAATCATGGCCATTTGCCATTGCAGATCCATCTTTTCTACTTCATCAGGATGAAGTTCTTCAAGGTCTTGCTGACAGAAGTGGGCAGGAGTCAAAGTACTTCCCAAGTAAGCCTGGAAGCATGAACTGAAAGCTGCAAAAGCTGCCTTCTGTTCTTCTGATTCCAGAACCACAATGAGTGGTTCTGTTTGATTGTTGTTCTTGTTGATCTGGGATTCATCAGCCCTTCCTTTTGACTTTCTATTTTGATTGTTTTGAGAGCTCAATTTGGAGGGCTTGGCAGCATATAAGCCAGTTTCCTCTTCATTGTCACTCTCAACACAAGAGTTGTCTTCATCTTCATTAGAGATGAATGCACTTTCAACACCCTTTGATTCTTTGAATTGGTACGGTACTATAGGTGCTTTGACACTCTTGTTTCTGGTCTTTTCGTCCAACTCTAAAGCTTCTACCTTTGCCATCAGAGTGTCTAGCCCGATTGACTTCAGATCAAGTGTGTTCTTGAATATAGACACAGTCTGTGTCCAGTTTTCTGGTAAGGCATGAACCATCTTTTTGTTTAACTCCTCATTGTTGTACTTTAGTTCAAAGATATTCATCTCTGTAACAAGTTGCATAAACCTATGGAGTTGTTGAGGAACTGACTCACCCACAATATGATGAAAAGTTTCATATTGTGAGCGAAGTGTATCCTTTTAATGCTTCTTATCTCGTCACTTCCTTCACACAAAGTGTGCAGGATTTTTCATAACGAGTTTACTGTTTTGTATGACTCGCACCTGATCAAGAGATCTTCAGGCAATGCCATAGTAAGTATACTATAGGCTTTGATATCAATCTTGACACTCTTGGCATCATCAGATGACAGATTTTTTAGACTTACAGGTTGATTGTTATCCTTAAAATCCATCCTAAGGCAGGTGGAATATAAGGACCTTCAGTAATCGAAACCCATAGATCAGAATCTGTATAATTAACATGATTCCTGAACCTGATTTTCCAAGTTTTGAAATCAGATTTGTTTTCCAACTTCGGAGGTTGATACGCACCAACCACTGAATTGCTCATGTTAATTGATTCTGTTAATTATCAAAAGCAACAACTTTGTTTGAATAAACACCAATTAAACAAATCAAACTGATAGATCAATTGATCTAGATCAATGAGCACTTTGCTCTAATACCACCTGTGAATCCAAGGATCGTTGCAGGAATTATCAATTTGATTTTAACAAGTATTGATCACGAAATTATCAATACCTGCTGTTTAATGGATTGTTTATCAAAAATTAAAATCGATGAACAAAGTAGAACAACCAGAAAACTAAATGTAACAATGCAATGCAAAGAGTGTTTTCAATTGCTCTTCATTCACAATCAATCGATTACAATTGATTATAATGCTATATGTTCTTGATGCTCGATATTTCTATTTTGTTGTTATTCTATTGATCATGTTCGTCGATCTATATATACACCTAATTATGTTAGATATCTTCCTTTTCTGTTCCTATTTTATAGCTAATATATACCTATTCTGTTTTGATATTCTGTTTCTATATGTGCGAATCCTTGTCTTGTTTATCGGCATAGGAGTTCACAATTATATTGGAAATTGTTAATTGACAAACAGAATGTTGTTGATGTAACGTGAAATATTTGTTTGACTTGAAAATCTTCCGCCGTCATTGATTTGATGATGTTGCTTTGACATGTTGACTTGTTGACTTTTTGTTCTTCCGTAGGAAGTTCTTCTTCCGCAACAATTTGTTCTTCCGCAGCAACTTGTTCTTCCGCAACAACTCTTGTCTTTGGTCTTGTTCAGCAGTTGTTGTTCTTTCGTAGAAGATCTACAGAAGTACAAACTTCAGTTATGCTCCAGAGAACTTCAGTTATGATCAAGTCTGATGTTTCCTGTAATAACACAAACTAACACACATAATAATATGGGTTACCATATAATTCATGTATTATATTATATTATATTATCAAAAAGAGAATTAGAATGAGTTATTATACAAAAGTTAATTCATCATCTAAACCTATACAAAAATCTAGACCTAACATATATAATTAACGTGTTGCTATAATAATGTCTTTAAATTTCTAAAAAGAACAACTAATAAGTAATAAACCTGATTGAAAGGGTATAACTTACAGGCCATAGTCCGTTCACGTCATTGGTATAACTTTTAACTAAAATTTTCATTTTTGGTGTCTTATTGGTAAACCTTGATTATTCAATATGTCTGGATAGTTTGATTCCGATGATAAATTTATTTCTGAAAACAGCCATCGTGACTGGACTAAAAATTCTGGAGTGTTCGCATGTATGTTATTGGAACATCTAACATTAGGAAGATCGCTAAGCTCGGAAGGAGATTAAATGAAATGATAAGTAAATACAGCCGATATATGTCCCAAAAATTTACGTTTGGCGATGTTTATCTATCTCAAATTAGATTGTAATCACTATTATTGATTATATTAAATTGTATGTTCTTTTATAAATTTTATCAGATTACATAAAACTATCTTAAAAATAAAAACAAAACATTTAGATATGTATTATAAAATATACATTTTATGGACTCCAACAAGCGTCTACATTTGTCGGGTTCCCCTCAAGCGAATCAAAATGATCTTCGAAGTAATCTTCATCATAATTGATAACAAAAATATCTTCGAGTCCCTCGACCAGAGATTTCAGCTTTTCGAAAGTCTCATCTCGAGATCTTTCAGGTATATTTGCAATTGAAGAGATTTCGGGTATGTCACCTAGATGGTTTTTGGGTGTCTCAATCCCCGACTTTTCTGGTGTTTCAACAAGAGAGTTTCAGGTGTCTCAACCTTGGTCTTTTCAGGTGTGTCAGCTAGAGGATTTCAGCTATAGTTTTCAGGTGTTTCACCATAACAAGTTTTATGGTTTCTTGACATTTTCGATTGTCACCCACAAACACTGCAGTGGATATTTAGACAACATAATTAAATACAAATTAAATAATACAAGTAAAATGGTAAGAAGTTTAATGTTAAATTTTAAGTACAATTTCATAACAAGCGGTGCGGAAAAGACAAATTAGATGACAATCTAAAACCACAATCTCTGCATATGGTGAAAGCCGGCCATCACCCCAACTGCAACCACCACTAGGCAAATCCACCAAACCACCACCAACACTCTAACTCAAACCTAACTACCCATGATCCTCCACACCGTCTCCTTGGGGGTTGAGTGAGAGTGGCCACACGAACCCCATCCACCACTAGACCGACGTTACATTTTCGAGACCACCAATTCCAACATCTTCATAACTTTTTAACAATCCATTCAGGTGGTTTAGAGAAAGGATGTATCAGTATCAAGATTTGTAAAAATAAGTACAAAGGAAACATGTTAGGTTTAAGCTGTAAATCAAATAGGTGATGCGGGCTTAGCTGTTATCTAGCATATGGGCTGACCTTCGAAAGTTGGTTGTGGGTTAAGCCATTATCTAGGATACGGGCCGACACTAGCAATCTCACTCAGCCTGCAAGTCGGCCATGCCAACCTCCCTACGACCAAGCTTGGCATCGGCTTAGACCACCTTCACGGCTAAGTCCACGTGCTAATGTGTGTTAAAGGCTGGATGACGTGTCATGTGGGCTACATTAGGCTGCAACTTTACACGTGGTGTTTCCTTGGGCTACGACGTGTGGAATTACATATATTTTTGTGTCGTTGGCACAAGATTAGCTTATATCCTATAGGCTGACATGGACAAAATCAATGATTGAAATTTGCTGGAGAGACATGTAGGATTTCAATTATGTCCATTTTGAAGATAAATTGAATTAAATTTAAGGGATTATGATTTTTAGATAAAATATAGGTGTGAGATAGGAACTTAATATGAATGCTCTTATAATGCATCTTTTTAGGGACAAAATTGACATTTCATTCAATTTTAAAGCACTTACTAAGGACATTATATGCATTTATTAATTTGGATGTTTATTAGTAAGTTTTGTTATTTAATGACATATTATTTAATATGCTTTCAAAAATATATACATTAATAGATTAATCATATTAATAGTATTGCTACTACTATGATTAATAATTATTATTAAAAGGTTAATAATAACAACAACATTATGTTGTTTATTAGTTACAATTTCATTAATACATGTTATTGTAACTATAACAATTAATAATAGCATACCTACATTTGATAAGAGTTTTTTCAAAAAAATTTAACATATGCTTTTTTAATTAAAAACACCAAAGAGTAAATTTTGCTTTTTTAATTTTTAGACTATTAACATTTTCAATCTAAAAGTATCTTTTAACACATCATGCCCTGAGTTTATATTTGAGTCTGTTAGATTTCTTTATTGTAAGAAGGTATTTCAGTCTTTTTTATATTTGAGGGACTATTATGTAAATTTCATATGATTATTTTTTGAGAGTGTTTGAGAACAGTTTTTTTAAAACTTTGAGAATAAAGAGTTTTTTTTAGTGTTGTGACTAAACCAACACTATTGGTACTGTTTTATAACATGCTAATTTTAGTTACCCGTGTATTACACGAGAGGGGGAGAGTTAATTATTAAATAACACAAAAACATGAATAAAACCAAGTGCGTTATATATCAAATAAGACAAAACAACTTTTGATCATAAGATCAAAAATGAGCAAAAATCTCCTTGTAAAGATTTGTAGTAACATTAGTAGGTTTGCCATCATTATCTAAAGCTAAAAGTTTCAATCCATCTCTACTATTGACTTGTGACAAGATGACATAAAGCTGATCATGCGTAAAAACGGGCTCTTTTAAGTACAAACTGACTCTTGACAAAGATTGATCTTGACTTTTGTTTATTGCCATAGCGAAATATACATTCCAAGAAAATTTTATTCTTATAAACTTGAAAGGAATCCTTTTGTTAGAAGGTACGGAACTCAAACTTGGAATGAATGTACGGGTGCTAACATCGCTATCCGATATAATCCCAGCTTCTATAATATGATTGTAGAGTGATATAACCTTAAGTCTAGCTCCATTATGCAAACCATTTTTTTGTCAATGTTTCTCAGAAGCATGACAGGAACACCAACCTTTAATATTAAAGAGTGGTTTGGTAATCCAGAAACGTTTATTCCGTTTAGAAAACCCAGAGAACATAAATTTTCATCAAATGTATCGTTAATATACTATTCTTGGCTTATAGAATCGGAACTGAGGTACTTTTTTTCGTCACCTGGAAACAACGAAAGTAAATGATCAGTGATTTCTTGAAGAACTTCGTTTTTTGGAGCAAGAATTGCCCTCTTTTGAAAGAAAGTTGGGATTTCAGAATTACTAATGATAGGAGGATACAAAAACTTGATTAAATCTGAGATAGGATTCACTGAATTAGTAATAAGAAGATCGTGTGATATACCAATCGTAGCCTCCCTATCATTCGATCCGCCGAGGTCACCTTCACCTAATTTTAATTGCCAGTTTGCAAAGTTGTTTGTTTCTTCGATATTGCGTCGGCCGACAATAACGGTTAATCTCATGCTTTTTTATGAGATTATGGACCTTGCACAATTTACAAATATATGAAGAACTTAATGACGCGTTTACAATATCTTGTCTATTACCATTCATAATCATCAATGAACTTAATTTTTAAATTTCCATCACTAAAAAGACTTATCAGATAAAGAATCACAACTCGAATTTTTGAGAATTTGGTGAAAATATTCAAATTTCTTCTAGTTGTCAAGAATCACAAACACCAACTTAAAGCAAAGAAATATACATATATTAACTAAAATCAAGGCAATTAGGAACGAAAACTGTCACACCCTCAAAATCCACGTGCGGGGTTTTACCGCTAGGCGTGTGAACAAACCAGGATCTCAGTCATTAGTTACTCAGAACGACACTATATGAAACATTCAAGCAAAAGCAGAGTTTAGACATTAAAAGTATGCGGAAGCATTCAGCAAACATGACAACCCAAAATAATGCAACACAATGTAAAATGCGCAAACACGCGCCAACCGTTGTTCAAAACAAATACATAATTATTTCAATTGCAAAACCACAAGTGTTCCCAACAATGCTGACCCACAAATGCTGACTCGTGAGTGCTCCTAGGCTTTTCATTAACCACAACCTGAGAATAACATACTAAAAGAGTCAACACAATGGTTGGTGAGTTCAAGAGTTTGAGTAACACATAACAGTAATAGTTATAAAACATAAGAGTGCATTGAATTAGATAGCTAGTCTAAATTTACAAGTAATAATCGTAGTGATTTCGCGATCGAAGCTGACAGCGTTTCGTTTGATTGCCTCCCATCACGACTTACTAGGTCGTGACACTATGTGTTAGGACAATATTGCACCCGTTTGACCTTGAGTCACATAGGTGGGGCTTGTTAAACCCAGTAGTACTACCCAGGATTTCCCACTAGTTTCAATATTAATGATCCGAAAGTGTGAGAACTTTCATAGTATATATCACACTACATTACACTATACATAACTTATAAACAATAAAGCGTTTCAGAACGAGTATGCTATCTCCCCCAAAAGAGAGTTTAAAATAAAATGGGGCATGAACTCACCTGGTGTGCACACGAATGATATTAAAGCTAACTTGAAAGAGAGGGAGGAAAGACAACCTTCAGAGGTTACCTAGAACACGCAAGTACATAAGTACGTGTACACGGAATCATTAACAACCCTAAGTGCTCAATAAACACATTGACTCAAGGTTTTGGAAAAACAAGACACATTTGACCCAGTTGACCCGTTTGACCCGTTGGTGACATATTAATTGAAATCCATTTTAATCAAGCATAGCAACTCATCATACATGGTTATCATACAAGTTGTTCACGTATGTCACTTCATCAACCACTTGTTCTACCAAGATCATCATACAACTTAGTTTATCATACAATTCATACGAATCTCAAGTAGTCAACATGCTCAACACAATTATAATTACATCATAACTAGTACATCATACAAAAAGTTTAATCATGCACAACATGCCATGTGAAGCCACTCACGACTTCACACCCTAAACCCTGCCAATCCTACTAAGTAGGGGCCTCAGATTCGCACGCGTGTATGACGATCATCATCACATTATTCAACAAGATTCATGCCAACCAACATATCCAACAATGATCTATTACAAACCCCAAGCATGATTCCATAATCTCCTAACATAAGCCATCATCATGTATAATCCATAAAAGTCTTAATTTCCTAAATGATCAATCAGATATCCATACAACCCAGTTAACATATTCCACTATATTTGACATCATTAATAAAAATTCTAACATGACCCTAACATCATGAATATACCCAATTCACCATATCCAATGTTCTACATAAATAAAGTTTCCCTTTTGGGAAAGTAACATCCCAAAATCAATCTAACGCTCAATTCAATCATGAATTCACCAACACAATACCTATTCAAGCTCATAACTATCATTTAAACATGTTCAACATCATCAAATCATCATAATTCACCAATCTCATATCCAAAAGTTTCTACTTTTAGAAAGGTATGAACTACATAATTAATTCTTGGATTTCTAGCATAATTATCATAATTCCAACATTCATACAACATCATTAACATCATAACATCATCAATTCATCATCAAATCATCAAGTTCACGCACAAAAGTTACTATTATTAGTAAAGTATGATCCACGTATCAAAATCACGAATTTCTTGTACAATCCACGTAAACTATCATCAATACAACCTAACTAACATCATCCCATCATCAAACAATCAAGAATTCAACATTTTGAACAAAAATCAAAATAGGGTTCGGCCATACCTAAAAATCCATGAAAAACCACTAAAATCTAACCTTTAATCGCGTAATAGCTAAGAATTGAAGCTTGCTACACGTTATAATCACTTGGAACACACTAAAAATCGACGCTTGTGCTTGTTCTTGGTCTCAAATCGCAAGGGAGAGGGAGAGAGAGGGGTCGGCAGCGACTTGGGGGTTATGGGGGGATTAGGGTTTTAATTTTTAGTAAATATTATATTTAGAATGTTACCTTTTAGCCCCTTATTGTTTAAACTTTTATAAAAACTAATTTTTTAAACACTTTTTAAATAGTTTTTAACTACTAAACCCCAATATTATTAATCATTAATAATAATCATACATAACTTCCATTAGTCACAAAACACATGAAATAGATATAACACGTTGCCACGTTACAAGGTAAAATTCACAAATAATATTTAAATAGCGTAAGCACATAAGCACAACTTAATAATCGCATTATTAATTAAATTATTATCTGTTTATCATAGATAATTGTTATTAAGTCACCAACATTCAACGACAACTAGTGTGTGCTCAAGACGCGTGTATGCAAGACTTAACGGAACTAACGGAGTTTGGTAACAGAAAATTACCGGATGTCACATTATCCCCATGTTGAAAGAATTTTCGTCCTGAAAATTATGTTACATGGTGTGTTCCATCACTGCTCTACTGCATTGGCACAAAGTAACTGAGTGAGTTTCGGGTGAGTTGTCACATCATCCCCATGTTGAAAGAAATTTCCTCCCGAAATTTAATCAATAACTTCGCTGGTTGGCATCGTGTTTTCGAATAATTGAGGATACTTAAGCTTCATCTGATCCTCGTGTTCCCACGTGAACTCCGGTCCACGTTTTGAGTTCCAACGAACTTTGACTATAGGTATATTGCTTTGCTTAAGAGTCTTTACCTCACAGTCCATCACCTCGACTGGTTCTTCAATGAAGCATAATTGCTCATCTACTTGCACTTCCTCAAGAGGTACTACCATTGTTTCGTCCGTTAAGCACTTCTTCAAGTTTGAGACATGAAATACATTATGGATTCCACTCAGGAGTCAGGTAGGGCTAACAGGTAGGCCACCGGACCTATTCTTTCCAAAATCTCAAATGGTCCAACGTATCTTGGATTTAGCTTTCCTCTTTTACCAAATCGAATCACGCCTTTCCACGGTGAGACTTTCAGTAAAACTTTATCACCGACCTGAAACTCCAGAGGTTTCCATCGCTTATCTGCGTAACTTTTCTGTTTGTCACGTTCTGCAGCCATACGGTTCCTTATCTGCACAATCTTCTCAGTGGTCTCGTGCACTAACTCGGGACCTGTTAGCTGGCTATCATCAATTTCAGCCCAGCAAACTGGTGATCTACATTTTCGTTCATACAAGGCTTCAAAAGGTGTTGTCTTTATGCTGGTGTGATAACTATTATTGTAAGAAAATTCCACCAATGGTAGGTGAACTTCCCAGTTATTCCCGAAGTCAATCACACAAGCACGTAGCATGTCCTCCAATGTCTATATAGTATGCTCACTTTGACCATCGGTTTGTGGATGATAAGCAATACTCATGTCTAATCGCGTACCCAAAGATTTCTGTAATGACTGCTAGAAGTGCGATGTAAAACGAGCATCGCGGTCAGAAATAATTGAGACTGGTACACCATGTCTCGAAACTATTTCCTTCAAATAGAGTCGGGTTAACTTGTCCATTTTGTCCGTTTCCTTTATCGCCAAGAAATGAGCGGACTTCGTTAATCGATCTACGATAACCCATATCGTGTCACAACCAGTAGGAGTTCGGGGTAGTTTGGTAATGAAATCCATTGAAATCTGTTCCACTTCCACATAGGAATCTCAGGTTGTTGTAATAGCCCAGATGGTTTCTGATATTCCACTTTTACTTTCGAGCAGGTCAAGCACTTGCTCACATATGTAGCTACATCCGCTTTCATATTAGGCCACCAGTAGTGCGCCTTCAGGTCAAGATACATCTTGTTGGATCCAGGATGTATAGAGTACTTAGACTTGTGTGCCTCACTCATAACCAAGTCTCTCAGATTTCCATGCAAAGGTACCCAAAGTCTGTCCATGAAATAACGAACTCCATCCGCCTTTACTTCCAACTGTTTATCCATTCCCCGAAACGATTCAGACCCAATGTTTTCTGCTTTCAAAGATTCTGTCTGAGCCTCTCGGATTTGTTCAGGTAACTGTGTGCTAATCGTAAGTTGCAAAGCTCGCACTCGTCGGGGCTTAGAAGTTTCCTTTCTACTCAGCGCATCAGCGACTACATTAGCCTTTCCCGGATGATATTTGATAGCACAATCATAGTCGTTCAATAATTCTACCCAGCATCTTTGCCTCATGTTCAATTTCTTCTGCTCAAGGATGTGCTAAAGACTCTTGCGATCGGTGTAAATAGTGCACTTGATACCATACAAGTAATGTCTCTAGCTCTTTAAGGCAAAAACTACTGCACCTAGTTCCAAGTCATGCATGGTGTAGTTCTTCTCATGAACCTTCAGTTGTCTCGAGGCGTAAGCTATCACTTTATCTCGCTGCATCAAAACACAACCAAGTCCTTGAATAGAAGCATCACAATAGACTACGAAGTCATCACTTCCCTCTGGTAACGCCAATATCGGTGCGCTACACAGTTTCTGTTTCAGTAATTGGAAAGCAAATTCCTGACTCTCACCCCATTTGTACGTTGTTCCCTTGTAAGTCAAGGCTATGAAAGGTTGAGCAATCTTAGAAAATCCATCAATGAATCGCCGATAGTATCCTGCCAGTCCAAGAAACTGTCGTATCTCGCTTGGCGTTTTGGGTACCGCCCAATTCTTTATTGCTTCAATCTTTGCAGGATCGACATGTATTCCTTTCTCATTAACAATATGACCTGAGAATTGCACTTCACGTATCCGGAAATCACACTTGGAAAACTTGGCGTACAGTTGTTCCTTTCTAAGTAATTTCAAGATTAAACGTAAGTGCTCTTCATGTTTTTCCTTGGTCCTTGAATAGATCAATATGTCATCGATAAACACAATAACAAACTGATCGAGATAGGGTTTGCACACATGATTCATGACGTCCATGAATACGGCTGGTGCATTCGTCAACCCGAATGGCATGACCAAGAACTCGTAATGACTATAATATGTACGGAAGGCGGTCTTCGAGATGTCTTCCTCTCGAACCCTCAGTTGATGGTACCCAGACCTCAAGTCAATCTTAGAATAATAGCTTGATCCCTGAAGTTGATCGAACAAATCATCTATACGAGGTAGTGGGTATCTATTCTTGATCGTAACCTTGTTCAGTTCTCTATAGTCGATGCACATTCGAAATGTACCATCCTTCTTCTTGACAAACAGAACTGGTGCTCCCTAAGGCGACGAGCTCGATCGGATAAACCCTTAACCAACAGCTCTTGTAGTTGAGCAGATAATTCTTGTAGTTCGTTCAGAGCTAACCGGTAAGGTGCTCTCGTAATCGGATCGGCTCCTGGAGTCAAATCAATTTGGAATTCAACTTGAGGATGAGGTGGTAATCCAGGCGGATCCTCTGGAAACACATCAGGAAAGTCACGAACGACAGGAATATCCTCTATCCTTTTTTCTTCTGGTTGTTTATCAGTAACGAGGGCTAATATGGCTCAGCGACCTTTCCGCAACAAATTCTGTGCTTTCATGATGAGATGATGCCCATCACTGCACCACTTCTATCGCCTCTGACCGTAAGAATTTCTTCACCAATAAGGATTCGTATGATCTTCTCGTGACATATGACTTCCGCCTGCTTGTCGGAAAGCCAATCCATGCCTACTACTACATCAAAACACCCTAGTATAATAGGCATGAGATCTATGTCAAAGGTATGACCAACAAGTTCTATCTTGCAATCTCTAAGGATATGCATTACGTGAATCTGCTTATCGTCAGCTAACTCTACGATGTAATTAGATTCTAATGCTGAGGGCATATCACTTAAAAGACTACTAAACTTAGTAGAGATGAAATTTCTATCGGCTCCAGTGTCAAACAGTACAGTAGCAAAACGACCGTTAACAGAAAATTTACCAGTAACAGTAGTAGGGTCGTTTAGAGGCTCACCTAAACCGATAACAGAGGCTCTCCCTTTTGTTCCACCGTTGTTACCACCATTGCTGTTGCCATTGCCATTGTTGTTGTTGTTGTTGTTGTTGTTCCCACCGTTGTTTGCACCATTCCCGTTCTTCCTCAACCAAGGACAGTTTATCCTGTAATGGCCCTCTTTCCTACATTCAAAGCAGCCTTTGGGTGTTTCCTGGGATTGTTGTGGCTTTTTCATCAGCTCGCCACGGCAGTCTTTTGCTGCATGTTCAATCTTTCCACAGCGCTCGCATTTGAAGTTGTCACATCTGCCCACATGATGATAGTTACACCGGTTGCACTTTGGGTGTCTCCCTTCGTATCCACTTGGCCCTTGGTTTAAGGGAGTCGTCTGGTTGAAGCTTCTGTTGTTGTCGAACCTCCTCTGTTGCTGATGATGCTGTTGCTGCTGAGGTTGACTGTTTGATGACGATCCCTTGTTGCCTGAACCGTCCCACTTACGTTTATTATCGGGCACATTTGCCACAGCTCCCCGCTTGGGTAGTTTGCCTTGCTCTACCGCTTGAACAGTAAGTTTGTGGGCTAGTCGGATCACCTGTTGAATAGTAGGGAGGTTTGCAGCAGTCACCATGCTCTGTATCTCCGGAACCAAGCCGCGTAGATAAAGCTCAATCCGCTTAACCGGCGTGTCGATCATGCCTGGGCAAAGCGTTGCCAACTCGTGAGACCTTGTTGTGTAGGCCTCAATCTCCAATCCTTCCATCTTGAGCTGCCAAAATTCGGCTTCCAGCTTTTAAACTTCGCTACGAGGGCAATATTCCTCCATCATCATTTCCTTGAATTCATCCCATGGTAAAGCATTGGCGATTGCCTGACCAAGCATTGTACTTGGGCATTCCACCACGAGAGTGCTACGTCCTCAAGTGTCCCCGTGGCATACTTTACTTGATCCACCGCTGGACAGTTGCATTTGGAGAAGACTGACTCGGTCTTCTCAAACCAACGTACGAGCCCTACACCTCCCTCAGCTCCACTATATGTGCACGCTGGCGATCCTGTATTCAACGTTTCGGATTGTTTAGTCCAATCAAATGGGTTAACCATCTAGTAGAAAAATTTATGCAGTTGATGACCAAGGTCATCATTTACCTCCAAATTGGGCAGCTTGTGCACCAACCGCTGCTTGCACATGCTGATTTATCAGTGCAGCTAATTCAGCAGGGGTCATGTTTATAGCACCGGTACCACGACCACCGACACCACGTCCACGCCACGTCCACGTCCTCTACCTCTTACGTCCATATTTCACTTTACATTCACGAATACAATAATGAGTAACATCCAACACATTAATCTCATTGAAGTACAGTAAATAATAAGAAATAATGAATTTACCACAACCATAACATTTATAACAAAAATAATAACCAAAGATAAATAAATTGTAAATGGTTCACAAAATATTTCATCAATGTTAAAATTTTAGTTTTTCAGTTGGGTGGGAAACAACCTTTCCCACATAGGTTTCAAAAGAAAGAAACATTATATAGTCCAAGTCATAAAAGGGTGGAGTCAATCCAATACGTCAGATCCATCGTTGTCCTCATCCATCTCTTCTGGTTCCTCTTCAGGTTCCTCTTCTGGGTCTTCCTAGATAGGATCTACTTCAGGTGCAGGGGCTTCGGCAATCTGAAGCGTTGCTAACTGTACCTCCATATCAGCAAACCTATCGTCAATCACTATGTTATGATGATCTTGCTCGTTCATGCAATCAGTAAGCTCAAGCACGTTACCCGCCAGGGTATGATGTCCACCAATGGCCATCGAGAGTCGCTCCTGTAGCGTCTCTACCTGTGATCGTAACTGACGCATCTCATGCCGTAGAGCGTAGTTCTCATTAGTGAGTCCTCTAATACGCTGTCGCTCGGTGTCTAGTGTAGCCACCAATGCTGCGAACGCCTGCTCAAGAGGGATGTCCAAGGTAGGAAGTGTGCGTGCTGGAGAAGTTGTCGACGATCTAGTCCTGGGTCGAGTAGGAGCTACAAGTGGTACTCGCTCCCTGTAAGACATACGATTTATATAGGTGGGGTAAAAATCCAGTTTCGCGGAGGATCGAGCTCGGGGTATTATGAAAGGTTGATCCCAATCTATTTCCTCAGAAGGTAAGGGTGTCGGGGCTAGTCTGATCCCCTATCCGGTATAGGTGAAAAAGGAGGTGATTCAGACCGTGCAGGTCTCTTGCCTAAATTTATGGATGACGATGTCATGTTGCAAAGTACGTGATGTGTATGCCAATGAGTATACAGTAAGGAAATAAGTGACGAGTAACTAAGAAACTATGCGGTTATAGTCTAGTCTGTATGCAACCTAGTTCCCTATAACCAATGGCTCTGATACCAATCTGTCACACCCTCAAAATCCACGTGCGGGGTTTTACCGCGAGGCGTGTGAACAAACCAAGATCTCAGTCATTAGTTACTCAGAACGACTCTATATGAAACATTCAAGCAAAATCAGAGTTTAAGACATTAAAAGTATGCGGAAGCGTTCAGTAAACATGACAACCCAAAATAATGCAACACAATGTAAAATGCACAAACACGCGCCAACCGTTGTTCAAAACAAATACATAATTATTTCAATTGCAAAACCACGACCTGAGAATAGCATACTAAAAGAGTCAACACAATGGTTGGTGAGTTTAAGAGTTTGCGTAACACATAACAGTAATAGTTATAAAACATAAGAGTGCATTGAATTAGATAGCTAGTCTAAATTCACAAGTAATAATCGTAGTGATTTCGCAATCGAAGCTGACAGCGTTTCCTTTGATTGCCTCCCGTCACGACTTACTAGGTCGTGACACCAGGTGTTAGGACAATATTGCATCCGTTTGACCTCGAGTCGCACAGGTGGGGCTTGTCAAACCTAGTAGTACTACCCAAGATTTTCCCGCTAGTTCCAATATTAATGATCCGAAAGTGTGAGGACTTTCATAGTATATATCGCATTACATTACATTATACACAACTTATAAACAATCAAGCGTTTCAGAACGAGTATGCTATCTCCCCCAAAAGAGAGTGTAAAATAAAATGGGGCATGAACTCACCTGGTGTGCACACGAATTATATTAAAGCTAACTTGAAAGAGAGGGAGGAAAGACAACCTTCAGAGGTTACCTAGAATACGCAAGTACATAAGTACGTGTACAGGGAATCATTAACAACCCTAAGTGTTCAATAAACACATTGACTCAAGGTTTTGGAAAAACAAGACACATTTGACCCAGCTGACCCGTTTGACCCGTTGGTGACATATTAATTGAAATCCAATTTAATCAAGCATAGAAACTCATCATACATGGTTATCATACAAGTTGTTCACTTCTGTCACTTCATCAACCACTTGTTCTACCAAGATCATCATACAACTTAGTTTATCATACAACTCATACGAATCTCAAGTAGTCAACATGCTCAACGTAATTATAATTACATCACAACTAGTACATCATACATAAAGTCTAATCATGCACAACATGCCATGTGAAGCCACTCACGACTTCACACCCTAAACCCTACCAATCCTACTAAGTAGGGGCCTCAGATTCGCATGCGTGTATGACGATCATCATCACATTATTCAACAAGATTTATGCCAACCAACATACCCAACAATGATCTATTACAAACCCCAAGCATGATTCCATAATCTCCTAACATAAGCCATCATCATGTATAATCCATAAAAGTCTTAATTTCCTAAATGATCAATCAGATATCCATACAACCCAGTTAACATATTCCACCATATTTGACATCATTAATAAATATTCTAACATGACCCTAACATCATGAATATACCCAATTCACCATATCCAATGTTCTACATAAATAAAGTTTTCCTTTTGGGAAAGTAACATCCCAAAATCAATCTAACGCTCAATTCAATCATGAATTCACCAACACAATACCTATTCAAGCTCATAACTATTATTTAAACATGTTCAACATCATCAAATCATCATAATTCACCAATCTTATATCCAAAAGTTTCTACTTTTAGCAAGGTATGAACTACATAATTAATTCTTGGATTTCTAGCATAATTATCATAATTCCAACATTCATACAACATCATAACATCATCAATTCATCATCAAATCATCAAGTTCATGCACAAAAGTTACTATTATTAGTAAGGTATGATCCACGCATCAAAATCACGAATTTCTTGTGCAAACCACGTAAACTATCATCAATACAACCTAACTAACATCATGTCATCATCAAACAATCAAGAATTCGATATATGAATAAATGTTGAAGGAAGATCACAACATATACATATCATAAAAGTGATACAAAACTGTAAGAATATTGAAAATCGGTACTTTCAAAAAAGTGATCGAGTATGGGATAATTTTGAACAAGTCATTGACAGATCAAATTGTGAGTTAGATATTGGATGGATATAAGGATATTAGTATAAGAAAATTGACATTTGAATAATGATATACACCAAAAAGTTATATGCAATAGTGAGATCAATTTCGGATTGTTTTGACCCCGTAATCGGATATAGGGATATAGTATTGAATCGGGCTATGAATGTTCATAATATTTATGATTAGTT
The DNA here is from genome assembly GCA_025506505.1 of Flaveria sonorensis. Classification (NCBI taxonomy): domain Eukaryota; kingdom Viridiplantae; phylum Streptophyta; class Magnoliopsida; order Asterales; family Asteraceae; genus Flaveria; species Flaveria sonorensis. The sequence continues at coordinate 2,276,336 of CM046427.1, forward strand.
GTTGATTTGAATAAATAAAATATTAAATATAATGAAAAATTAAATAATATTTCTAAAATAAGATATGATTAAAATTATGAATTAGTAATAACTATAAGTAATAAAATAATGAAATATTCTTATTATAACTTCTAATTTTAATTACTTTTAGTTTATAATAAATTTATCTTTTAAAAACATCAATTTTAAAATCGTTTTATATGTTTGACACATATGAATAAATGTTTTGACACATGATTCTATATATAATACTAAAAGAGTTTGTTTTTATGAGGTTTACTTTTACAAACATCTATTCTTATGTGTCAAACACAATGTTTTATATATTTTCTATCTTTAACTACCATAAAGACGTCTTGTCTATATAAATTAACATATCATATTTCTGAAAGTTAGAACTTAAAAGAAAATAATTTAAAAGGGCATTTAGTTTATAAGTTAAACAAAGGATTTTAAAATAATTATTCGGAATTATTTGGTTACATTTCAGCTTTAAAACTTCTAAACTTTTAAATTTCAATTCAATATTAATTAGATGTCTTAACTAATGAATAAAATAGTCTTTTGAAAAGGGTAAGAAAACTTGTGTTCATTATTTCTATTTGAGATATCGATAGTAAGATTACTAGATTTGTACTAGAAAATATTATGAAGACCAGCTCTTTGGCTCAAAAGATTGTTGTTTAGAACAATGGAAGGTGCATCTAGAATGATCGGCTCTTGATCTTAAGATCCTAAAATTTTAGGATTCTATTAAGACACCAATCTTGATCTTACCAACTCTTACAATCGTATTCAAATGTGTCGATCCAACATAAGATCTCTTCAATCTTTGATAGGATCCCGAGCATGATCATAAGATCATAAGATCTTGAACTAATATGATCTTGCTTAAAGTGAATTAATGAACTAAAAAAGCTACAAATGAGCTAACTATGTTTAAAAAAATAGATAAACATTAACATGAGCTGCTTAAAACTACCATAACCTAAATTTCAAAGTTCAAATCATCATGATTCCTACTAAACTATTCTTTTCTTGTAATCTTAAATCTTAGTGATTTGTAATTCTCTTAGTTTTAAAATGAAATGCAACACATATGAAATAGACTATGACATTTGAGTAGGTTTCCTGATTTGATCTCAGAACCATGATCTTACAAAGACAAAACAACCCATGAGAAGACCTCAATCTTGATAACGCTTGATAAGTCTCCTATATCTATATAAAAGTTCAAGTTTCCAACCTTTACTAGATAAGCAAAACCTTTTCGAACTCTATAAGATAATATATATACCATTTTTACAATGATACATCTATGAAAGATCAAGCTCCTCTAGCATGTTGAATGTATGTTATCAAGTTAACATTTATCTAGTAGTTTATAATAGATAAGATGTTTTATAGAGTGCATGACCTCTACCAATGATTCAACTATAAATTTAACAATGTCTATCAAAGAAGTCATTGTCAAATAAATCAAACTTGAATGGTCAATTTTGTGGTTTCTTGTACGGTACAACTCATTGATGCATGAGAACATCCACTATCGATCTGTAGCTTGAAGATGAGAACCATGGGGAAAGCATGGGAGCACTCCTATCAAGTTATCTAATGGAAAGGGAAGGCTGATTCCTTCCTTTATGTGAAGGGAGTGGTAGACCCTTAAAAAAAGAAGTTCCCTTTTCTACACTAATTACCTCCTTATATCTTACTAGCTTTAATTAGTAAACTCGTATATTATACGGGTTGAATGAATAAAATATTAAATAAAAATAATATATAGTAGTTACAAAATAATATTCTAAGAAAAGATTTTTACTTTTTCAAAACATCAATTTAAATATTTCGTATTTAAAAAGTTTGATGTTTCAAAAATATTTCTTTTCTTATAAAAATCTGTTTCTTTAAAATAACTTTAATAAAAAGATTTATTGTTTAATTTATTAAAAGATATTTTTAATCTAAAAAAATAAATAAAATTATTAGTAATAATTAATGTATAGTTAATAAAAGAGAAGTGGGAAAATTTTGATTAGGGGAATGTAGTGGTGATATGTGTCACCCTTAGTTACTCTTTTATTAGAGTAGAAAGATTAATTCTAAATTTGATGTATTTAAATTTAATAGCTACTTGAGTAATTTGTCTTGTTAAAAAACTTAAATTAAGACAAGCTTAAAAAACCCGAACCACACTATAGCCTAACTTAAAACTCAAGATTGATTAGACTTGCAAGCTTAAACAAACTCACTATATTTATATATATATATATATATATATATATATAATAGTATTAAAATAATATAATATAGCAATTACGTAATACACATTATTATATATATAACCACACTAAAATAAATAATATTTAATATGTTACATATTATTATAATGGCGTGTATATAAAAATAGTCTCGCATAAATGAAAAATAGTTAGACAACAAATAAGTTGAGTTTGAATCCAGCTCAGCCACGTAATTGAATTGCTTACAAAAAGTTTAAATTTCTGAATAGTGTTCGAAAGAAGCCGACTCAAAGTTAAATCAATAGAGTTCAAGATAACCGGGCTTTGGCTTGTTTATTCCTCTACTCAACATAATTGTTTGGTTAATCTTTTATTTGTTTGTTGTGTGAAAGAAAAGGCATAAGAAGAAAACAAATAATTAAAATAACACATGAGTTGAGCTTGAATCCAACTCGACCTTTTAAATTACTAACATGTTGAACTCAAACTTTACAAATGGAGTTCGAAAGAAATATATTTACATTAGTAGTTTTGTTTTTTTATATGTAACTTGAATCATATTGATATTCGTTTAGGTATCCGTAATATATAATAGCATTCGTTTGACTGTACAAATCTGTATTAAAACCTGTAATATTTGGAGGATAATAGGAAAATATAAAAAATTTAAAATTTAAAACAAAAGGGTCTATGGCAACGACATGTCATCGCCATAGCTTATGACGACGACAAGTGGTGTCTATGGCGACGACTTTTGTCGTCGCCGTAGGGTCAATTTCTTGTAGTGACTCAAAAATCTTAGAGTTAAATGAATAGATTGAGTTTACGTTTAGTCTAGCTTCGGCTTGGTTTTCTCCCTACTTAATGTAATTATTTAGTTTGTTTGTTGTGTGGCGCAAAACAAACATAAAAAGCACACACTAGCTAGTATTATTAATCGTATTCTCTTCAATAACATGTGATAGCCTTTAGCGACCTTTTGTAGTCACCTTTTTCTTTGCATTTCGAATTCCAAATTGCTCTTTTGTTCTCACCTAATCTTTACGAAGGCCTTGCAAACATATGGTCGTTAGTAGTTTCCTCTCTTAATTTGTCATGTTCACATAGGCGCTCCGACTAAAGTTTTTTTTTTCCATCTCACGTTTAAGACAATTTTTTTCAAAACGGCACATGTTTATGACATATATTTAGTATTTATGATAACTTAATAAGTAGATAATTTCACCTAAATTTAACGTTACTTTTTTTCTCTTAACTAAAAATTAAGTAACTCAAATTTTATTATTGTTTCATTGTTATGAATTTATTTTATTAATAAAAAAAGTAGAATTGAGCAACCAAAATGGAACATATGAAAATTGGTTACTTTTTAATGATTATTTTTTAAAGTTCAACCTTAATGTAGGTTGGTTATTGTAAATTAAGAAAAATATTAGTCAACTTTAATAATTGTTTTACTTGACTCAACTTGGAAAAAAACTCAAACACAGTAAGGAAGTTCTTGTTACATTTTAAGTTGATTTTAATTTTTGAGTAATTATATCATAAAATGGTTGTATGGCTTAACTATGGGTTGAATGTGCGGGAATGTGGGAGATTCAAATGATGTTATGTCATGGCGTAGAGGTGTACAATCCTGTTTTTACCCTCAAACCGGTTCGGGTCATAAACCGGACCGGTTTTTTCGGTGTCATTCTAACCGGTTTTTGGCCAAACCGGTTCAGGTCATAAACCGGTTACGGGTGCGGTGGAGCCAACCCTATACAAACCGATTTGGGTCGGTTTGGAAACTGGTTCGGGTTTGGGTTTTTTTTTTATAACCATTACAAAGTAATTAAAAATATAACTACTAAATTATAAAAATACAATTATGAGAGATGATAAATTAAATACACAATTATTTGTTTTTATAATCACAAGACGCATTTATATATTTTTATTTGTAAAAGATATTTATGATTTATAAAAATTATAACATAGAAACATTACAAACGATTTAAAATTAAATTCATTCGATACTTTAGCTCTTTAATATCAAAGTAAAATACATAAAATATAAATCATAGAAACAATTCAAACGACTTAAAATTCTAATTTTTATTTTTAATAAATATCTAACGTAGTCGTTCTCCGTTCATTCGTTGCGTATTTTAAAAATGTAAGGATCGTCACGTTACAAAGATCGATCACATAATAAGATTAAATAGCAAATGAAGAACATAATATGTAAATAACTTCGTTTGTATTGCTCTCTGATTTGATAACTATTACACTAAGTACAAAATCAGGAAAATGATTAAAAGCTTACAAATTACATTGCAAAACTTCTATTTATACCAAACTATCTAGTTCTCACACGACTAACAAGTTCTCGTGCGCTAACAAGTTTTCGCGCGAGAAACAAGTTATCGCGCGGATACTTCTAACTTGTCGCATAACTCAGATCTTCTTCTTCATCTTGATTTGATTTCCGAGCCTCTAGGATCAATCCCTACATTATCCCCCTAGGCTCAGTAAATCAATGCTTTTAAAAGTCCATGTCATTAACTTTGTAGCTGCCTCCATAAGCATACATCTTGTTGTTCAAGGCCTTCGTGATCATCCAACCAAACTGTGCTGCCATGAAATGTACTGATTCATTAGCTGCAATTGGACAAGCCTGCAACTTCATCAAATCTTCCTTTCCAAATATGAGCAAATCCACAGGGTCGATGACACGGTAATCTTTATCTATACACTTAATCAACGAGTGCCCTGCCTTCTTTTCACAACTCCACCACATAAGCTTGGACAAGCTGTTAACTTGCACAGGAGCATGAATAGGGATCTTCCTTGCATATCGAGGATGCCTGTTCACTCGAATCTTCATCAGTTTGTTTTAGTTTGGATCTATCCATGACTCATCTTCTATAACCTTGGATTTGGTAGTCTTATAATCTTTGAAGTTTGTCTTGCTTTGTTTCCAAATCATATTTCTAATCCAATTGGCCTTGTTGTAGCTACTAGGGTTAAAAAACGAAATACGACCCATTGCATATAAATCCGATGCTCTGAGTGTATGGAAATCGTGTTCGTCCTGGAAGTATACGATAGCTCCACCCTTTCTCTTAACCACATACATCTTCTTTTCCTCATCGTATGCCAGCTAATGATAGGTTCTGAGTTCCCGTACCTTATGAAAGGTTTGGAGTGTCTCAGCGTATGAATACAAACTGGTGGAGGAGGAGCAACAACTTTTAAGTTCCCGACCTGACGCACTGCACTTTGACCAGAAATATTAGCTGTCTCATCAGTCGTTTGCTGATTGCTCGACTCTCCTACAATTTGCCCTTCTTTAATCAAGGTATCTGAAAACAAGTCTTTAAGTCTGTTTCCAAATATATTAGTATACTTTATTCCTTCTTCCAAATCATCAAAAACACCAAAATCTTCTTTTTTCTCCTCAGCAATAATCTTTTGCTAGAATGTGTAGAATTCTCTCTCATATGCTTCTTTTACAGCTGGGTCTAAAGGTGTATAATCAGTGGTATCATCCGAACTTGGTCCAGAGTCATTATCAGCACCCGATGACCCAGAAGCACCAGCTGCAGAACCCAAGGCACCTCCTTGATTATCATTATTATCATCTCCATCATCCTTTTTACTATCATCTCCCTCATCACCATCATCACCACCATCATCCTCATCACTATCATCACTAGAATCATAATCCACCAAGTCTAAAACATCATCATCATCAACTGGGTTTGGAATAGGAACATCATGTTCAGGCTCTACAAACTCCTCTCCAGTATAAACCACAGGTTGATCCTCAGTAGTCATAAGAATATCAGTGATAGGTGACTCTTGATCAACATCAGCAGTCTCTGTTGTTCCTTCTACAACAACAGGATCAACATCGTGCTCTATAGTCTCGATAGGATCTTCAGCAACTACGGGATCAGCAATTTGCTGTCCACTAGATTCTCCAAATTTCGTGGTCTGTTGCTGTGTAAACTGAAATGACACACACAAAGTGAGATCTCTCAAGTTCTGCTCTAGGATCTGAACATAGCTAAATATGAAGTTTTGCTGATGTTCGAGACCTCTAATCCTCTCATCCTTCTCATTCAACTACCTTTACAAATCATCAATTATCTATGTTGTCTCTAACATCTCTCTCTCCAGAGTGTTAACTCTTTGCTCCAATATAACAGATGTAGGTGAACCAGTAGAAGCACTAGCACCATGTGTATGCGTAGGAGGAGTGTTAAGAAAATCCTCCATTCCAACTCTCCTCAAACCCTTTCTCTCTTAGTGGAGTACTCAACACATCCTCAGTAGCAGGCATATTAGATGGTGTCTCAAAAGTAGCACCCTCGCTAACTGTGGCAGGAGTCTCAGAGATAGGTACTTCTTCTTCAGTCGACAAAGTGGTCACAGGGGTCCGACGCTTTCTCAACACGCCTCGTCCTCTACCCCTACCACGTGGACTCTCACTAGCCCTTCTCGCCATCCTCGCCATCCTCTTCCTTCTCCCCCGAGTAACTGGTGTTTCTTCATGAACAAAATCTACATCATGTTCCTTAGCAATGCGTTTTGCAGGTGTTTTGCGCACTATGGGACGTTCCCGAAGAACATATGGCATGTTCCCTATCTTATCACTGTCGGTTTTGCTCCCAGAATTAAACCATGAATCGATCTCTGCATCTATAGATGTACCCCCTGGCTGAGAACTCTCAGGGACATCTTCAGGCATAGTAGTTGAAGGGCCAGCTTGTTCAGCTTGGGTGGCCACTTCCTCAGTCTCTTGTGCCTCTTCCTGAAAACCCTCTACAAACCTTCCAAGCTTAGCAAAATTAACTCTATTCCAAGCATTTCCTCTAGCCCCCATAAGATAAGTAAAAATATCCTTCTTCATCATCATCACAGCATAAGTAGATGAGTCGGATACTACTAGCTCAGGATGAGCAGCATTCACTATCAGCTGTATAAACCTTGGGTACGTAACAAATTCTTCCCAACTGTTGCTATCACATTCTTCTGCAACTCAGCAAATATTACCTTGGATATGTTGTAAAGAAGTTCATCAACTAAGGAAATCAGCAGTGATCCAAACACAGCACTCAGACTATCCATGCCAGCCTTTAGATTGCTAAGGCAATAGATAACAACATGAAACAAGTACTTCCAAACGGTGGAAGATACTTCTTCTTAAGAGATGGATATCTATTATCATATCCCATCCTCTTAAGGCGGTCTCTCACCACTTCATCATCGATCTTAACAGGTGTGTTGGGTTGATCTTCTAGCAGTAGAACACTATTAATCACTTCAGCAGTGATAACAACCCTCTTACCCTTAACTGTGGCAGATATACACGGTTCACCATCCTCATCTATCTCGTTAGCAGCTGTCTCCCAAAACTGATCTATAACATCCGTGTAAATAGTAGGATTAGCCAAGATGGAATAGTGTATCCTCGATGTCTTAAGACCATCGATGAGTGATCCAAATAATGCCTTGTCGTCAGGCACCTCTCCGAGATAAGCTACTGCATTATGGTTTTTGTTGAAAACCATTGATCGTGTCATCTGAAACATTAAACAAAATTGATAAGTACAAAACATTTTAGACGTAAACAAAATTCACACTTAGAAAATTTTGAAAAATTAGACTTTTCGCGCGATAACATTAACTACTCGCGCGAAGACATTAAGTTTCAGCTTTAACTTTTTGGGCGACAAGATGGGTTTTTCACATGAAACTGACTTTGACCAGAAGTCAACTTTTCGCGACAAGTTTACTTTTCACATGAATAGTTCTGTGCAAATTTGAAAGTTCTAGCGTCTGTTCAAATTCAACTTACTTTTCGCATGCGAAAAGTCTGTGCAATTTCAGATTTTCAATTAGTCAATTTTAGAATGTTTTAACTAATAATACATATTCATTAGGTGTCGCCTAAGTCATTTTTAAGGTTTATTATGTTTAATTTGTTCAATTTAAGATGTATAGGTCCTTTCAAGTTTCGATCCAGAATCAAATGTGTTCAAAACTAAACATATAACATCAATATACCTTAAAAGTCATTATAGCATCAAAATGCGATCACAGTGAACACTAGAATCAAGTTTAAAATGGTTTCGACACTTAGAATTTTTAAGTGAAATTTCTGAAAGTTTCGTGTGAATAGTGAGTTTTCACACAACAGTTGCTTTTATAGCCTTTTGACTTCTCGCGCGAGAAGTCAAACCTTTTGCACACAGAACTTTTCGCATGTTCAAACTTTTCGCAAGTTTAAACTTTTCGCACCTTTTGAACTTTTCGAACGCGAGAAGTTCATTTTTCTGTGAATTTCAAAAATCTTTAACTTTTCAAATTTATTTATCTTATCAAGCCCTTTTTATTTGTTATGAAAATGATTATATTTAACTAAGTGTTTACAACTATTCAAGAACCCTTAATTTTGTAAAAAATTTGTAAAATCAAAACAAATGTACAAATAACTTAAATATTTTTGTTAAATTTTCAAGTATAGGATCATAGTTACCATGATATTGATCATAAACTTCTTTCAGTTTTATTTGATACAAGACTAGTTATGTTGATTGTCAATATGTTGTATTCATTTTAAACTTCGATTTCAATTCTTCTAGAACATATATTCTGTGATGTTTATCATGTTTATATTAATTTGTATGTAATTTGTGAATTCCTCCATCAAAAATCCTGTAGAACCTTATCCAGCTTCAAGACACTATTGAGATTTTAAGTCACCCCAACTTGACTTAAACCTTTTACCTTTGATCAGCATTTTCAGAATTATTTTTCTCTATTTAATATCTATTAAGAGCATAACTATCCTGAGAAACATTTTTTAACACAAAATATTAACAAGTTTTAGGACTTATTAACTGCCAGTCGGACTTATGTTTTGCCCTTGCAAGACGTTTAAGACTTACATGCCAAGACGGACTTACATGCCCCATCTTTTGATTTTGCCTCATGTGTCAGAACATATTCTCAAAGATGAAAATATTTATCATATAGTATGTATGTTCATGACATATCTTTTATTTGTGCACATTGGCATCTTTTATTCCTATATGGTCTTTTGGCATCTTTTTGCTCTTTTGTTTATCTTTATTTTCTCTTTTGTTTTGCATGTCATATATTTTTTTTATCTTTTGATATATATATATATATATATATATATATATATCTTCAGAAAGATACTAATTCAAATGATAACAGGCTTGAGTATGATTAGACTACAACTCTCAGTCTGTTTTAGCTTACGGTCAGAGTTACCACAAAACTTTGATGAGTAATCCACATCAAAATAAGAATTTACTTCAAGTGTATCACAGATCATAGTGCTTTTCAGTCTTGAAATCCATGCCTATCAATATATCAAACATAATCCAAATCAGTTTTTTTCAAGCTTTTAGAAAGTAATGAGTCAAAATTATAATAAATGTATTATCATTTACTATAAAACCTTGAAAATTTAATTTTCTTAAATATAAAACAAAATATTTTTTGAATTTTTGAATTTTTTTTACTCCCCCTAAGAACAAAATCTTTTTCGAGATATTTTTCAAAATTTCTCCCCCTAAAAATGTGATTATCTGCAAGAAAATAACAATTTTAACTAAAAAATGAAAATGTTCTTTTTGAAAAGGGTGTAGGATAACTGTTAACCAAAGTTAATTATTCCCAGAGATTAGACTAAAAAGTCAAATCTGGAATGATCAAATGCCTTAGTAAACAAATCAGTTATGTTGTCATCTGTGAAAACTGATTCCAAATGAATAAGTTTTCGTTCAAAACAGTCACGGATAAGATGCATGCGGATGTCGATGTGTTTTGTTTTTGAGTGTTGAATCGGATTCTTCACTATGTTTAAAACTATAGTGTTGTCACACAAAATTTTAGTGTCATAAAAATTAAGGCCATAATCAAGAAGTTCTTGTTGAATCCAAAACAATCTGTGAACAATAACTTGATGCAACCACATATTCAGCCTCTTCAGTGGATGTGAATACTATCTGTTGCTTTTTGCATTGCTATGAAATCAACTTGTTTCCTAGAAATTGGCAGCCACCATTGGTTGATTTTCTGTTCAAGTTACATCCTGCATAATCACTGTCAGTATAAGCATATAAAATGAAATTGGAATTTTTAGGATACCAACGGACGAGTGTTGGTTGACCCTTAAGGTACTTGAAAATCCTCTTGACAGCTTTCATATGAGATTCTTTTGGATTACTCTGATAATGTGCACACTAACAGACAGGACACATGATGTCTGCTCTATTGGCAATGAGATACATCAAAGATCCAATCATCTGGAGTTAAAGTAGGACGAGAAGACATTGGAATTGAAGAAATCTTGGAGTCCTGAAACTTGTATTTTTCCAGGATATTGTGAGTATATTTTTCTTGATGAATCAGTATTCTCTTATCATCTTGTTTAACTTGGATACCCAAGAAAAACGACATTTCTCCAAGAGAACTCATTTCAAATTTCTTCTTCATCACTGCTTCAAATTCCTTGCACAAATCATCATTGGTTAATCCAAAAATAATATCTTCGGCATAAACTTGAACGAGAATAAGATCATCACCAGTCTTTCGTAAGAATAAAGTTTGATCAATTGCACCCTGTGTATAACCATTTGCAAGCAAATGTTCAGTGTGGGTGGCATACCAAGATCGAGGTGCTTGATGTAAACCATACAGTGCTTTGTCTAACTTATAAACATATTCCGGATGATCTGGATCTTCAAAACCATATGGTTGACAAACATAAGTTTCTTCTTTCATTTTGCCATACAAGAAAATAGTTTTAACATCCATTTGATATACCTTGAAGTTCTTGTATGAAGCATAGGCCAGAAAAATGCGTATAGCTTCTAGTCTTGCAACAGGAGCGTATACTTCTTCATAATCAAGCCCTTTAATTTGATAGAATCCTTGAACAACAAGTCTGGCCTTTTTGCAAACAATCACATCTTTTTCATCCGTTTTGTTCTTAAAAATCCATTTCGTTCCAATCGGCAACTTATCCTTTGGTAGTTCACACAGATGCCATACATTTAGCTTCTTGAATTGCATCGACTCATCTGGCATAGCCTCTACCCAACTATTTTCCTTTAGTGTCATCTCAACGTTCTTTGGCGCAATTTGAGATATAAAGCATGAATACAAACATGTATTTATTGTTCCTGAATGACTTCGAGTTAGGACACCCTGTGATAATGGACCAATGATTGCTTCAGTTGGATGGTTTCTATAAATTCTCAACTGTGGAATGGCATCTCCAAAAACAACTTCGCCTAAATTAGACATGTGACCAACTGGTTCTTTAACAGTGTTCCCTCCTTCAGGTTGATAAACAATATCTTCTTCTTGAAGATTATCATTGTCAACCGATAGATCTGCAAACAGTACTTCAATCATATCAATTGGATCAACTAGTGTAGAAGAAGAACTCTGATCAGAATCCTGTGGATCTTGTTTAACAATTGGACCAGAATGAGGTAAATCAGATTCAGAAACAGAATATGGAGCGGCTGCAACATTTGAAGAAGAAGGTATATCTGAAGATATTCCCATTCCTGGAGATGGATATATCCAACATCATTAGTAAAAATATCTTGAATTGAGGATGTCAAAGGCGGATTTGTTGTGGAAACAACAGATAGACGATTAAATGTTTCAAATAATAAAGCATAATCATATACCCATGAAGGTGTTGAACCTGCATCTGTTTTGTTAGATTCATGCCAATCAATGTCAAAAGACTTAATTATTTGCTTAGATCTCTTATTATAAGCCCGGCATGCGACTTTGTATATCTAACAAAATAACATTCATCAGTTTTTTCATCAAATTTTGATTTAGAGTCAGATATGTTTAACAAAGTACAACAACATCCAAAAGTTTTGAAATATTTGACTTTGGGTTTATGTTTAAAAAAGATTTCATAAGGAGTCATATTTTGTTGTTTGTTGATTAACACACGATTCTGAACATAACACGCAGTGTTAACAGCTTCAGCCCAAAAGAATGATGGTAATTTGGCTGCTGATAACATGGTTCTGACTGCTTCAATTAAGGTTCTATTTCGTCTTTCTGTAATTCCATTTTGTTATGGAGTTTCTGCAGAAATAAATTGTCTTGCTATCCCCTTTGAATCACGAAACTCGTTTAGTGTACGATTGCAGAATTCGGTTCCATTATCACTATGAATGCACTTGATTGTTTTGTCAGACTGATTTTCCATAAGTGTCATGAATTTTATCAGCAAATGAGGTGTCTCATCTTTGGTTGCTAAGAATAAAACCCATGTAAATCTTGAAAAATCATCAGTAATGACTAAACAATATGCACGACGTCCCAAACTCAAAACACTAACAGGATCAAATAAATCCATGTGTAATAGTTGAAGAATAGAGTCAATTTTGGTATGAGCAATTGGTTTATGAGAAAGTTTGTGTTGTTTGCCTTTTGAACATAACAGACAATGTTCAGTTAATTGAATTTCTTTCAAAGGTAGGCCAACAACATGATTTCCTCTAACCAATTTATTCATAGTTTTAACATTTACATGTCCAAGACGACGATGCCATAATAATGTATCACTTTCCGAGGCCTTAGATAATAAACATGACGCAGTTATAAATGAATGTGAACTATTCATATCAAGTAAGTATGTGTCTTTGTCTCTTGGTGTTCTTGATAAGACCCATTCATCAGGAATTACAAATCCAGGTTTTAGAATAAGACATTCCTTATCAGTGAAGTATGTTGAATACTTTTTGACACAACTTTGAGAGACACTAAGCAGGTTATGTTTTAGTTCCTCTACAAAATTGACATCTTTAAAACTTAACACATCATTCGACACTTTACCTTTCTTTGTAATTTTACCACCTTTGTCTCCTGCAAATATAACATATCCTCCATTGTAAGGTTGTATGTTGTTTAACAGAGATATACTACCAGTCATGTGCTGTGAACAACCACTGTCAACATGCCAAACCCTGTTGATGACTTGTCTTGGTTGTTCCTGCACATTTGAACAAATTCATTCAAATTTAGGAACCCAAGCTGTGGTTGACTTGAGCACTTTGTTTTCATCAAAATATGATACAGATTGTAATATCATATCTCTTTTGTCATTGAAAGCACACTTGTCAACAACATCAGGCTCTGGTGATTTTTCTTTAACTTTCCACCTTTAAATTTTTTCTGATCGGATTTATATCAATTTTCTTTAAAGTGATCAGTATTGTGGTAGAATTGCTATCATCAACTTGTACAGATTTTACATTTTACTTTTCTTTATTCAAATCATTATTGTTATTAACAGCAGAGTTTGACTGATTTAAATTTCTTTTGAAGTTGGCATATACAAAGAAACATTTTCTATTGTTTGAAATTGAATTATGAAATCTTTGTTTGCTTGTCAATTGATGTTGATGATGGCAATTTCTAGCCTTGTGATTTGGCTTGCCATACACATAACAACACATTTTATGATATGTTTTTGACGCTTGTATATTTTGCAAAAACTGTTTATGATAACTTCCATAGTTATCATAGAATCTGGCATTAGTATTTCCTTGGCCTTGTGATTCTTTAATAGTCTCTCTTTTCTTTGTCATGTTATGGATTGATCGAGATGATTCTGGAAGAATTGAGGTAAGTTTCCTAGCATTTAGATTCATTTATGATGCTGATGAAGCATGAATTGTAGCTTTATCCTTATGAATCGTCTGTACTGGAGTAGAACCAGTGTCTTTGATACCTGATCTATAAACATCTTGTTTCACAGAGTTAGCAATAATAGAAGATTTATTTTTAAATAAACTGACATTAGTTTTCTTAAAAATATAATCTTTCTTATCAATGTTGTCTTTTGAAACAAATCTATTCTTGAAATCAGTTTTCAATTCAGATATGAATGTTGCGTCTTGTTTTCTTTCTTTGGACTTAAAATCTATTTTTGATTTCAGCTTCTTTTCTTTATTAGACATTTTTAACAGACATTTGTATTACTGAAAACTTCTGAACTTTCACTAATAACTGATAATGAATTACATAAAGATTTTTTATTACAAATTTTATTTTCCTGAAAATCTAATTCATCATCACTTTCCCAATCTTCAACCAATCATCCTTCTTCACACTTTCTTCAAAAAATTATCATGATTAATTTTAATTTTAGTTTTTATGACAGGGTCAACAGTCAATGAAACATTGACTGAAGGTGTTAAGTCTGACTTTGGTTGAAAACCTAATCCATAGGTCTCTTCATCAGGAGATGTATTTGATGAAGGCAAACATGTATAATCATGATTAATAGGTGGTGCAATGTTAGCATAACCAACTCCACTTTTACCACCATTAATTTTTTGTGTTATTTGAGACTTGATTATACATTCAACCATGTTTGATGATAACTCAAATTTTTCAACAATCAATTTAGCAGATAAGAGTTCACTATTAAATTTATTAATTTCTAAAGATAGTTTATTGTTACGAGTTGTCAAATCTTTTATATTACAATCTTTATCATGAAGATTTAGTTTTGATTAATAAATTGATTTGTTTAAGCCATCTATCTTTTCTTTAAAAAATTTATCATCAGTTTTATATTTACGAGCTTGATATTGGAGTTTTTCAATTTCTAAGATCAAGCGTTCGTTGTGAACTCTATATCTTTGTACTTTTTCTGCTAGTTGAACAAAGATTAGAAAATACCTCTTCCGTCTCTTCATCTCTTTCCTTTACTTCAGGTAAGATGTTTACCATGAAGGCTTTCAACACAACCTTTTCTTCTGCCTTTATTGCCAGAGTGATCTCAACGGCATTTTGCTTTTCTTTACAAGCAGATGCTGGAGTAAACTCAACAGCATTTTCAATTTTCTCATTCATGACTGGAGTGAGCTCAACAGTTTTTGCTTTCTTTTCTCCATTCTCCTTCACTTCAATAATGTTTGAATAAGCTGGAGTAGTCTCGATAGCTATTTCATTAATCTCACCTTCAGCATGCACTTTATCAACTTTCTCATTTTCAACCCCTTTCTTCTTGACTTTCACAGTTTCAAACTCCTCTTCTCCTTTAAACACACCATTCAACAAATCATCTGATATGAACTCAGCTAGGACATTTTCTTCAACATGATCTTCAATGTTTTGAATCTCAGCCAACAAAGCAGTAGACAGTTTGATGTCTAGTATCTCCATTTGATCTGACCAGTCGTATTCTCCTTCAGTTTGAGAAACTAGTGCTTTGTTATTAGATGAGCTAGCTTTGTTTCCTTTGGTCTCTACCTCCACAGTTACTATTTTCTTTCTATTATCAGCTTGATTAGACCTTCCTTCAGTACATTCTCTTGCAAAGTGACCTGGTTTGTCATAGTTATAACATCTCAAGCTTGATTTGTCAAACCCAATTTTTCTTGAATTGTTCAGACCAGAAACTTTTCTCCCGGCTCTACTTGCAAAGTTCTTAGCATGATACACCACCATAGCCATCTGATACTTAATATCATTCTCTTTTACATCATCGGGATTAACTTGTTGCAAGTCATCAACCAAGATGTTGGGTGTATTGAGTCTTCTGGTAGAGAAAGCTTCATAACTGTTCATGAATGAGGTAAATAGAGCCAGGTGCTCTTCAACAATCTGAATGGTTTGTCTATTGGGTTGAGAATTTACAACAAAGGCTTGTTGTGTAGGTTGAGTGGCTTGACCTTGAGAGTAGATTGTAGATTGTGGTTGAGCTTGAGCTTGACTGTAGGAATTCTGATGAGGAACTTGGAATTGAGGCAAGGATGGATCTTTGACAGTTTGATAATCAAAAGTTGCTGATTGTTGTTGCTGACATAACTAAGAGTAGTTGACATAGTAATTAGGATTACTAGCCATCTTGGTATACAATGCTGATGCTTCAGCTCCCATTGTGATGATATAATTAGCAGCCCTCTGTTTTTCATCCATGTCATAAGATTTGATAGTCGAAATCAGATCACTCAAGGATAGGGTGAACAAATCCTTGGTTCGTTTAATTGTAGTGCAATTGTTATTCCAGCTGTAAGGTAAATAATATAACAACTTTTTGTTCACTGAAATGTTTTCCAGTGTAATTCCAGCACTTTTCATCTTCGTGATAAGTTTTACAAACCTAGACATTTGAGCATCCCATGTTTCACTAAGAATATGATTGAACATACTGAACTCTTGGTTAAGCATATCCTTCCAGCTTTCCCTCATGTCTTTGTTTTCCATAATTTGCTCTTCCATGGCATCCCATAAATCCTTTGCCTTCATGTAATCCTTAAAATTTTAAGCTATTTCAATGGTAAATGCCATTGTGATAGCAGCGTAGGCTTTGTCATCAAGCTCCATCTTCATCATATCTTCCTCATCCTAAAGGTGTTCAGGCTTAGGCACTAAGTCTCCTTTGTTGTTTGTGTATATCCGGATATAGGGACCCTGTTTAATAGATCTCATCATCCTGGGTTCAGTATAAATAACATGGTTCTCAAAGCGATATACCCAGTCCGGATAGTCTTCTTCGCTGAGAAGTCGGGGAGGCTTCGTGCTTGTTCCGATCTCATTATCAAGATTAAGAGTGGCAGTGATATACTTCAAGTTTGCCATTGTGAAGATTTGGATTCAAACAGAAACAGAAATTTCAAATCTGAAGTTCTCGCGCGAATAGTCTTCAGTAAAACTAATCGCCCAAGTTTTCGCTCAAACTTCTCGCGGTAAGTTCTGTAACTGAAATTTGTGAAATGTTCAATTTTTCGCGCGAAAGGAATCATTCTGTAACATAATTCTAACAAACTTTTACGAAACCTCCTCTTCTCGCACGAACAACAACTTTTCGCATGCGAGAATCAACTTTTCGCCTAATCCAATTCAGTCAATTTCGATAGTTTCAGCTTCAATCAAACACCAATTTGTTCAGAATTAACTGTTTAATCTTTCAATTAGTGATTTTAGGTTCGGTTATGATCTTAATTGTCTCTAATTAATTGAATTAAGCTCAACTAACTACCAAAACAAGTCAAATCTTCAATTGAACAGCATAACATCCCTTGAGATCTTCAAAAATAATCAAATAAGCCATGAATTCAGTAAATCTTCAAAGAACTTCAAATCGGATCTCTTCAACTCTTCAACTCTTCAACAAGAACTAATCAACCTTTGATTCAATCGATCAAGAGCACACCTTGCTCTGGTACCAATTGTAAGGATCGTCACGTTACAAAGATCGATCTCGTAATGAAAATACGAAATGTTGACATTACGGATAAGATTGAATAGCAAATAAAGAACACAATATGTAAATAACTTCATTTGTATTGCTCTTTGATTTGATAACTATTACACTGAGTACAAAATCAGGAAAATGATCAAAAGCTTACAAATTACATTACAAAACTTCTATTTATACTAAACTATCTCGTTCTCGCGCGACTAACAAGTTCTCGCGCGACTAACAAGTTTTCGCGCGAGAAGCAAGTTATCGCGCGGATACTTCTAACTTGTCGCATAACTCAGATCTTCTTCTTCATCTTGATTTGATTTCCCGAGCCTCTAGGATCAATCCCTACAAAAAACTAAATTCTAATTTTTGTTTTTAAAAACTAAATATCTAAATGGTCAATAAAGGGCTATACTACCGTTACATAATGGTTATTTTTTAGAAACCGGTTTGTAAACCGGTTTGGAGAATCAGGTTGAAAACCGGTTTGAAACCAGTTTGAAGTTCGGGATATGAGAAATCGATGGGAAACCAACGATGCGGATCGGTTGCCCAAACCGGTTTTTTTTTTAAACTGGTTCAGGTTTTTTTTTTCCAAACCAGTTTTTTTTTCATCTCTATCATGTGGTCCGGGTGACTAGTTATAATGACTTAATGTAAGTAGGTAAACAATGATTTATATGATGGGTTGTGTTCATTTGGGTAAAGTTATGTGAATAAAATTGTATGAGTAGATTTATATAAGTTTGTTTATGCAATAACGTAAAAGAAATTATATTAGTTGGTTCACGTGAATTTGTTTTCTATAAACAAACTCATTTAATAGAAGTAATGGGTGTGATCCGCGCTATGCAACAAGGGTTATAAAAGTTAAAATATTTAATTCTGATAATTTATACGTTGGTACTAATCACTCTAAAAGATTACCTGCGGAATGCTGATAAAAAAGTGTAATAAAAAAATACTATAAAAAATAAATATCTCAAAACAGAGAAGAAAAATAGCGGATGCGTAAATGGTGATTTTACTATAATTAACGAGCTCTATTCTAAATTGATTAAAATAAAATTTGACATAACTCGAATGGTTAAATATAAAACTTAAAAAAAATTCAAGTGATTAAATGTAAATTTAACATAACTTGAAGGCTTAAGTATAAATTTTTAAAAAAAATTCAGTTGATTAAATGTAAATTTGACATGATTCGAAAACTTAAATATAAAATTTTAAAAACCACCAAATGAGTAGATATCAATTTGACAAAAAAAACAAAAGATGAGAAAATGTTGTGATTAGTTTAAAAAAATATTTAAAGATTTAAATGTAACATTGTAAAACAAAGAAGCAAAGTATGTGTTTTATTAGTTTGAAGAAAAAGACAATTATTGTGGTAATATTAAAAAAACCCATAACTTCACTACTGATAATTTTTTTAAATAAAGTTATGTGAAATAAAGTTGTATGAGTAGATTTATATAAGTTTGTTTATACAATAACGTGAAAGAAATTATATCAGTCGGTTCATGTGAATTTGTTTCTAGAAACAAAATCATTCAATAGAATGAGTGTAAATAGCCATTTAATAAATAGCCTTGTATAAAGGAGTTTATGTTTAGAGTAGAATTATAGTAAAAAATATTTAATTTTTAAATAGTAAGAAAGATTATGGCCCTTAGATTTGTTTTTTCTACTGTTTTTAAATAGAGGGAATTTTAATTATTACGTCAAATACGGAAGGTCATTAAGTATAATACATCAAGTTATTTTGTCAAATATTTTTCAGCATTTATTATGTATATTCATCATTGTACTTTACGTTTTAAATGATTCCGTATTTTTTTTGTTATTGTTTTTTACATATTAGAGAAAATTGCATAAATGGTTCCCGTGGTTTGATCAAATTGCATGTTTGGTCCCTGGACTTTGAAAATTACAAAATTGGTGCAAACTTATGTAATCATTACATGTTTAGTCCCCATATTTTTAAAAATTGCAACGTTTGTCTCAACTTTTATGTGGGTATTGCACTTTTGGTCCCTAAAGTTACATTTAAAAGTTAGTCCAAACTTTATGAAATGTATAAAAATTAAATAAATTTAATGTTAGAGACCAAAAGTGCAATGAGTCAGAAAAGTTTTGACTAAGTTTGCAATTTTTAAAGTTTGGAGACGAAACATACAATCTGGTTAAACTACAGAGACAATTTATGCAATTTTCTCTACATATTATAATGAACTTATTGTTATCTTATCACTTTATTTATAATTAAAAATACACAATGATATTATTTCACCAATTTATTTTTTTTAACTCATAGTGTTCGATAAAACATAATAATGAGCAAGAAACACAATAAGATATTTAATTATTATGTTTTATATCATTTTATGCTATTTTGTCATTATTTTTAATTTATTAGATTAATTAAATTTTAACTTATCATTGTATTTTACATACTATAAATACAAAACAACGTCATTTAATCATTATGACTTTTTAGAATTCATCATTTAAAAAAAATACAATAACAAACAAATAGACACAATAAATTGTAATAAAAACACAATAACGAACGAAAATCATATGAGCTGAAAAACGGTAAAAAAAATTTTAACTTTGCATATAATAATATTATACTCGTTTTACATATGAAGAAAACATTCCCTTTATGGGTGTATTTTTTTAAAAAAAAATTAATTACGTATATAAAAATTATGAACGTTTAAAAAAGTGGAAATTTAAAAAAAATAACTAAAGTAGCCATGGCTATCCTCTAAATAACTTATTCCTTACAATTTGTTTGAAGCATTGATTAAAATGTTATTAGTTGAGATTTCCTCTTAAGCTGATTAAAAAAAAATTATTTAAACATTTACCTAATGTTAAAAGGTTCATATGATTGAGTTTGCATAAGTGAATTTCCATGGGAACGAAGGAATTGTGAAAGTTATAAAGGTTTAGATAGATCATAACTAAGTTAGGTATCTAGACCTCTTAAGTGATCCTGGGTTGAGACTACGTTATGACGGGATCATATGATGTCATGATAGATCACAATGGTTTTGGGTGGTAAAGTGGTATGTTGATAATAGGATATAATCATTTTAACTCAAAACTGTGAGACCCTACATAAATGCTAAATCGACTATGGATAGGAGAGATTCCTGATTCATAAAGAATGTCTGGTCTCTCTAATATAACCAATTCGTTTTGGGCGTATTGTCTGTGTATGAGAGGAGAACTCCACAGTTAAGCGTGCTCAGGTGGAAGCAATCCAGGAATGGGTGACCTCCTTGAGAAGTTTTCACCCGGGCAACCAAAAGCAAACCCGTGAGCTTCTAGTGGGCAAAGCGGACAATAATGGTGTTATGGGAGGTCGGGTGTTACAGAATCTCGGGCAAAGCGGACAATAATCCTGCGTCATTCGGGATGGCAGGACAAACTTCACCGAGTATGATGAATTCTCGGGCTCATCGAGTACGACGAGTCCAAAGGGGGGGTGATTGTGACACCCTACATAAATTCCAAATCGGCCGTGGAGAGGAGAAATTCCTGGTTTATAAGGAATGTCCGGTCTCTAATATAACCAATGCATTTTTAGCTTATTGGCTGTGGATGAAAGGAGAACTTCACAGTTAAACGTGCTCTGGTGGTAGCAACCGGGGATGAATGACCTCACTAGGAAGTTTTCACTCGGGCAACCAAAAAGCAAAACCATGAGCTCCTAAAGGGCAAAGCGGATAATATTGATATTGTGAGGGGCCAAGTGTTACAAAAACAGTTCAATGACTTTATGTAAAAAGGAAGTTTTCATGCATGGGTTTAGCCATGAAACGTGCCATAGGGTTAAGGGTGTGACAAGTGTTTATCTCTAATATAATAAATGAAAAGAGATTAGGCCACGTGTCAAGATTTTAAACATTGTATTGCCACATGACATCTTAATAGCATATGATTGCCACGTGTCAAATTATTAGTAATATGATTTTAAAAAGAATCTCATGAATCATATTTAAACAATATTTAATGTCAAATTAAACAGTATTCCAAATTTAAAATTTAAAATTTAATGATTAAAATGAAAACTTAAAAACTTTAATTTTTAATTTAATTTGCAATTCAATTCGAGATTTTATCTAAAAATAACTAACTAAATTAGTTAAGATTTAAAATTTAAAACTTACAAATTTTAAATTCTAATAATAACAATCAATCCGAGATTTTTGGTTTATAATTTCAGATTTTGAAAATGTTCTACATTTTAACAATAATATATAACATTTACCTGCATTATATACCATTATACAATTATTTTATTTTATATATATATATATATATATATATATATATATATATATATATATATGCAACAACTTTTTTTTTTGTTTATTGTTTTTTCACCATCAAATACATTTGATAATTTTACGAAATGACTTATTGTACCATAAAAAATACAAGTATTATGCATGAAGAATTTCTCTTAATTTCTTTGTGTTAAACACAATCATTATCCTTGACTCATTTTTTTATCCATTCAATTACAATATTACATACATTTGGATTTAAAAAAAAAAAGAAGTTTTTAATGATAAACCTTAATATTGACATTTTTTGTCCTACAATTATAACCTCACTTAGTTTATTTTTATTTATATATATTGGTTTATACGTTATTAATAAACTATTAAATTATATTGCTTAATAGGACATTATCAGTATCATAATTGATTTTTTTAAAGAATCTTGACATATCACACTATGATTATACAATCAAAGTTCGTGTTATTCGTTTATAGAGGCCATCACTGTATAACAATCCGGTAAAAACTTACTCTATTAAGTTTATTATGGTTGAGTAGAATGTATTGTTCAACTAATTGAATTGTTATCTTATTTTTTTAATAGTTATCTTAAAAACATATCTTCTGTATATCTTTATTTTTTATATTTTTATTACAAGGCCCTATAATACAAAAAAAACATCCTAAAAAATGGTTTCTTAAGTTTGAGAAGTTGTAAATTGAATCGGATTAAATATTTGTATACACCAAAGTTTTAGGAGATTTGTAGATAGTAGTATTGTTTTTTTTATGTATTTGATTCTTTTATGTAATTTATATGTATACACATTTATTTAATCTTTCTCCGTATGTGTATATATTACAGACTTATTAATAGTAATTGATAATTTATATTTATATTTATTTTTACTTTAACTTTTCAACTCGTGTTACACGGGTGCTTAAGCTAGTAATTAGTATATTCATAAACATTATTGAAATTGAAGTTTCTTTAAGGGGTAAGGTTTGGGAAGTGATATGCTTGGTTTGGAACAATTCGGTAGAGAAAGTTTGAGATGAGTCGTCATTATTAATAAATGGCTATAATGATTGGAAAATATAAATTTTGTTTTGATAGCGTTGAATGTTTAAGGTGCTCAACTATGCACTCATCGGCACATGCTAATGTTTATGGTATTTGTTTTATGTCGAGTCATTAGGAGAAGTGACATGACATCTTTAGGCTATCTCTTGAGGAAAATAGACATCACTGATCATGATTATATGTAAAACTTCTACTTTAGGGTAAAATTACATGAAGAAATGTTTGAAATCTTTTGTTGTATGTAATATTAAATCTAAAAAGACACAAGCTCGTGATAGAGTGTCTATAATATGTTAATATACGGAGTGCCTTTTATATCTTGCTTTACGGAGTTCTTTTAATTATTGTTCTACCAAGTGCATGTTATACATACGTTTCTCTACGGATCGCCCGATATATATTGCGCTACGGAGTGTGAGTATACGTTTAACCTTTTTGCTTTAAGGACTACGAGTTACAAGTTTCGTATTTGTGTTATTGTTATCCTCTTCCTGAATGTTATACTCAAACATACTTTTTTGTTTTGGTTTCCATGCAGGTCAAGTTAACAATACTATATGGATAGTTGTAGAGCTGTAAGCCAACCAAACGTTCAGCAAACATTTTATAAACTATTTGATGAGAGGTTTGTTTATGTTCGTTTGTTTAATAAAGTAACGAACACGAACAAGTAAAATGTGTTTGTTAAGTTAAACAAAAGAATATGGACAAATGTCACGTCCATTCATTTATATTCATAAGTGTTCAATAAAATGTACGTGAAAGTTCGATAAAATGTTTGTTTATATTCGTTTATGTTCGTTTATGTTGTTCATTTAAAGATTTCATTTTTTTTACATTATTGTTTAATTATTATAAATATGAGACCCTAATTATATTACACGTCTCTGCTAGCTTTCACTATTTAATCATTTTTAACTTCAATTAATGCTAAAACTCAACAAACTTTTTAATTTATGTGTTAATTTAAGTTTTGATAGTTATGTCACGTGTGTTTGAATAATTATGTTAATTTTATATTAAAGCTTGACAAACTTTCATTTGTGTGCGTATATGTTGATGAACATTTGTTTGTGTCTAATTTTCTGTATTTGTGTTTATTTATGTCTAGTAAATGTTTGTGAATAGTCCATTTCCCTAATGAACGAACACGAAAGAAATCTTATTCGATAAGTGTTCGACTACAATCCTAGATGGCTTAATGAGTTGGTGTTCTATTATAGTCCCAGATGGCAGTGAAGGGCTTTGTTCGTGTTCGATTACAATCCTAGATGGTTGTGAAGAGCTTTATATAACTTGACTAGTCTTAGTAAGCCTTTGTATTACACGGGTTGAATAAATAAAATATTAAATAGAATAAAATTTTTATTAATTATAAAACGAAATTTTAAGATAAGATATAATCGAATTTACATATGAATAAGAAATATAAGTAATAAAATAATGATATCAACATTTTAAACTTTTATTTTTAAATTTTTTTATTTTTCTAAAAAATAAATTAAACATCTTGTTATAAAACAACCCATTTTAAAAATGTCATTTTAAAAATGTTCCTTAGTATAACTCCCAGTTTTAATTATTCCGGGTTTATAAAATTTTTACTTTTAGAAAAACCAATTTTAAAATATTACGTATTTTTTTAAAAAAAAGTTTTGATGTTTTAGAAAATGTTCTTTTGAGTAAACTTCACTTTTACACCAGGTGGTTTGGCTCAAATAATGGTTTTCATCCAAACAATTTAAAATCGTGATTTTACTTGCTGAGGTATGTAATTTATCACAGAACTCCAAGCCACTAACAACATTAATTTTTTCTGTTAAAAGAAAGGCATTTAGGTCCTTTTGTATTTAAAGACTAATTGTATAACTGTAATGAATTAAAGGATTAGTTATGAAATTTACTATAATTATATACATCATCATCATATCTCTCCCCCTCATCCATTTTTTATGTTGATAGATGGTGGCGATGGTGGAGATCATCGAATGAAGGTATTCAAATGACAATGGTCGTTGGCTGACTGTGTTAGGGCTTCATCTAGGGTGGAGTGGTGGCGTGTGGTGGTTGGTGTAAGTCAAACCAAAGGTGGTCAGGTGGTTTTGGTATGGCAAAGGTGGTGGCGTTTCTAGTAGGGTTGTTGTGCGTAGAAGCTAGGATTTTAGTGGTTTGATGGATGATGATGATGGGTTATAGAAATAACAAGTGGGGTGCGGTAAACGATAGTGGTGAGATGGTGGTGCGATGGTGGAGGCGAGTGGTGTTGCGATGGTGGAGGTGGGTGGTGGTGGTGGTGGCAAGAGGAGGAGGGGAGAGCTGGGGGTGGGTAAATTATATTAATTTAACTAAATTATACATCTAATACATTTATTACTTCGAGCATATTACATAACTAGTCCCTATATACAAAAAGTCTAAAATATTCTCCCATTTAACTGAAACAACTAACGGTGTTAGTGGGATGTAGTTGAATGTGATGGATTACGAACCACAAGGAGTAAAATTGTAATGTTGAAACGTTTGGATGAAAAACATTATTTGGATCAAACCACAAGGATCAAAAGCGAAGTTTACTCATTTTTTTTATAAAAATTTATTTATTTAGAAATAACATTAATAAAAAGACCTTTTTCTTAATTTATTTAAAAACTATTTTTTATTTTATGAAAAAAATAATATTATTAGTAATTGATGTAGTTATTTAATAGGAGAGAAAAACGAAAAACTTTAATAAAAATGAATGCGGTGTTGCCACGTGTCACTGCTATTTAAATTTTTTATTAGAGTGAAAATATAATATTTTGCATTTAATGCGAAGTAATTAAAATTATTTATATATTTTAAACTTTGTAAGGTTTTTAATCACCAATGGAATTATATTTCTAATCTAATTTCTGTATAAATGATACCCGTTACACTTAGTTGCGTTGGTGTGTTGGAATGTGTTATAATATATTAAATTGCATAGTATCGCATATCATATCATATCTTTATTAACTGTATCTGTTCTACAAGAAAATAAAAAATATCCTAACATATGTTTGACATATGATAACCCAAGTTTTGATGAACAACACACGCCACCCCTTTTTATCTTTTCATTTAATTTAATTTTATTATTTTATAACTTATAGTTAACTTTTAAACATATTAAGTCTTTCTCGTATGATTTTTAAAATATATAAAATATTTTCATATATTTTGAATTACGTTTTGATATGAATTTTATCCAAAACAGTTTCGAATTAAATGTAACATTATTTTTGTTTCTTCTTTATATTTAATTTGGTGTTTCGTAATACTCATTTTCTTTGTTTTATTCAATTTGCGTTTCTTTTCATAACTTTTATATATGTTGTGTGCTAATTTCACCAATGGAATTATATTTCTAATCTAATTTCTGTATAAATGATACCCGTTAGACTTAGTTGCGTTGGTGTGTTGGAATGTGTTATAATATATTAAATTGCATAGTATCGCATACCATATCATATCTTTATTAACTGTATCTGTTCTACAAGAAAATAAAAAATATCCTAACATATGTTTGACATATGATAACCCAAGTTTTGATGAACAACACACACCACCCCTTTTTATCTTTTCATTTAATTTAATTTTATTATTTTATAACTTATAGTTAACTTTAAAACATATTAAGTCTTTCTCGTATGATTTTTAAAATATATAAAACATTTTCATACATTTTGAATTACGTTTTGATATGAATTTTATCCAAAACAGTTTCGAATTAAATGTAACATTATTTTTGTTTCTTCTTTATGTTTAATTTGGTGTTTCGTAATACTCATTTTCTTTGTTTTATTCAATTTGCGTTTCTTTTCATAACCTTTTATATATGTTGTGTGCTCATTTTTATCTACATTGTGCTCTAAATTTCGTTTAAAATTTTTTATTCCGATATGCTTATTTCTATCAACGTTTAGACGTTAATTTCTTAGCGGTTTCTTTAAGTTTTAAGCCAACGATGAAACGTGAGTTTAAACACGCTAATTAAATTTCTAGAATGTGTTGGAGATCCACTAGCTGTGTTTTGTTTTGGCTTCTTCATTCAAAATAACATCATTATTAGCTTTACAATGAGAAATTGTGTGAAAGGAAGAGATGACTTGAAAGCAATATTAAATCATCTCAAGTGCTAAGTTGGCAAACCGATGAATTGTATGTGGTTGGAAATGCATGCATAAGTATGGCCACCTTTAAGAGATGCAAAGTTCAATTGCAAGTTAGATATGCATATGGATAGTTTCTAATTTAATAATAGATTTTTAATTGCAAATTAGAGATTCAAGTTGTAAATAGGAGGTTACATTAATATAACTTATTGTTATATTATTAAAAGATTAGGAAAAAATGTTCATTTTTAACTACACCTACTGCTTCTCAATTTAACTTTCACTTATGAATTCTCTTAGTCTAAGTCATTATCTTTTTGTATTAAATGTGGTTTTAAAACTCAAAAAGTGTCAATAAGCCAAAACACATAATCTTTTTGTAGGTCCCACGGATGCAAATAGTGTTTCCAGGTATATCCCGTAAACTTTATTCCAAGAGCAGGCTGCACTCCACACCCCATATTGGAAATTTTGATAAAAAGCTACAAAATCAAAGTAACGAAATCACCACAATAAAAGCATATTGTTTTGCAGCACACCTTATCATTTGCATTATCGCTTTTCTTTCCAATAAATCATGCTTTGAAATTGACTTCAAAGGCATCTCCCTTATAATGACACATAAACCATGAACTTTTCATTACATAATTATTATCATTAGGTCTCTTTAAACAAAGATGTTAAAAGGTTGTGTTAACGAGTCAATAAAGAATTAATCAAGAAAACCCTTCAAGATATTTTGTATCATTGGTACACTATTTATATAAGTGCCATCATAATCACTAATAAAACTAATAAAATTATATCTTCTTATGATGCTAAAATTGTATTACAATAAACATTTACATTTTGACAGAAAACCAAAAGTCTTGTTAGGCACGTAAACTGTAATATGACCCATGTATTTGTCCGCTCTAACACATGTTTTTCCGCATATTACTATCATAAAAGTGCTATAAATTTACAAAAACTTATGTGAAACAATTACACTTAATTCATAGAATACAACGACCATTTTTCTTTTAGCTTCTATATTTTGACATAAAACCCCTTTTTAATAACTCATTAAAACAAGTCAACCTATAAGCCCATCAGGTAGACACTAGACCAACATGTCTATGAGTTTCACCTCGTTTAAACTATTTAATTTAAGAAGTTTCATGTTAGGTTTATGTGGTGTATTTTGTTCCACGATATAACTAGCAATATCATAGTCTTGATAAATATTAAGATATATAAATTCTTGTTTCTTCAAATGTCACAATCACTTTGTGTACGAATCGAAAAGCAAGAAATTCATGATGTGTGATTGATCTACGTACAGATGATTAGAGGGACATTTTTATTAGAACCGATGTTATGTTAATAACTAACAAGAACTAAATAATAAATTTGTATTTTAAAATGTAACACATAAGACGGTTATAGAACTCATATCCCCCCCCCCCCCCCCGTTCTATTTTTCTCTCAACTATTAAATAATCAATACATTACGTATAAATACAAGTGATTTATCTGGTTCTCGCATTTCTTAACATAATATTATTTCCAAGAAAAACATTACGCTTGCCCTAACCTCTAATTTAATCATTTAAAAAGAAAAAAATTGATCATACTTTGATCAAATTGTTATACGAAAAAACCCTTAAATGCATTATACTATAATTCACACAATCACACCTCTCAATGCTCGATAAGCTTGCAAAAGCAAATGAAAATATAAAGCAAAAAATGTGATGGGAAAATAGGGTAAAGCATGAGTTGTAATCCTTAAACCCAATTGGATGGGTGGGTGACACATAAGAAAGTGGCTAGTGAAGGTCCCACAAGTTAAGGGACACATACCCTAAAAATAGGAAGTATGAGCAAGTGTTGGCGTGGGTCAAGTGGATTATTGCCCTACGAAACCATCTAATTTTGGGGCTCGATCAACATCTTATATTGGGATACAGTTTACACGACACATATATGCAATGAAATGGTGTGTTTCTTTAGAAAGATGAAAACTGATTAATTCAAAAGATAATATGTATGAACAGATATACTTTTAATAAAGGAAAAAATTATCGACATTTCCGATAGTTGCTATCGATTTTCATAGAGATGCGTTAGCTCAATGTGTTAGGTAACAATCGAAATAGGTTAGATCAAATTAGTAGTTTTATGGGGAAAAAAGGGATTGAATGATTTCCAATCTCATTTTCTTCTTTTTTTATAGAGGAGTCTTAAAATTAATCGCATATCCAGGCCTCATATCCGAATACTCATCCCATTACCTTTCCGGAATGTTTCGGGTTTCTATTTCCCATTTGAGTTAATGTCCATTATATTGTTTAAGGACAACACTTGTTTTTACCCTCTACTAATGAACCCCGTTTGAAGGCCTTTTGTGATAAGATATGGGAGATCGTCGTGCAACTTGACGATCAATTTCTGGATATTGTATTTTCTTGAAACTTTCTGATAGTATTCCGATAAATTTAAAAAAATAAAAAAAAATTAAAAAAAAAATATTTATTTTGATTTTTAGTTATAAATTTCAATTTAATTTAATTTTCTACAAGTTGCCGATAAAGGATTTTTATTTGTATTTTTCTCTAACAAGCTTTAATTTGTTTTTAAAAATTAGAGACCTTTTTTCGATGAAATCCGTTTTTAATTTAATTTAAAAATATATAAAAAAACTCCATATTTTCCTGCTTAATATGCATAAAATACGATGTTTATATAATGTAACACTATTACATAATCCAATACGATATATGTAGACACGCAAACATATAATTTGGAAAACTTATTGACATTCTATGTGACATTGGAGCAACGTAATACTCCACACTTGTTATTTAATTACACCACAAATCATTAAAAAAATAAAATTACAATTTGCATTATAAGTAAATGTTAGTGCAACATGACCGCTAGTCTTCAGAAGAATGATCAGACAAAATTGGCACATCTTCACTTTTTGTATCTTCATGTGCCTTCAACATCTTCCTCATCGATAGCATCCTCTTCATTATAAGCATCGAGTTCGATGACCTTTCGCATAACAATACAAATAGGTTGCATATCCTGATTCACTTATACAATTATTGAATTGTTTACCCTTTCATTGATCTAAAACTTTAATCCATCTTCTATATCATCATTAACAGGGACCACATCAACACATTGTTATATCCCCTTGGATTCGGCTTGACTACAGCTAACCAGTGTTTTAAATCATTTGATGCAAATTGATATGGTGTAAAAATAAGGTGTTTTACCTATAATTCTAGAATGAACAAGCCATTGGTCTTGCTCTTGAATTTAATATCAACCAAACCATATTTTGGGTCCAATCTATCCTCGTGGCCACTGTTAAACGGCGCGCACTTGAACTATGCACAACAATGTAATGACCAATGTAATAGTATTGCACTGTTTAAGACCTTTTCACGCAATCCATAATTGTCAGACTCCCACTTATTATAGAAAACCCCCTCGTACATACATTTTCTATTTTGCATGACACGTCCATCAACGTATTTTTGTTTTTGAAATTATATCCATTTGAGCGCAACCATTAACATCATCATCTATATTAATTGGTACTTGAAACAGATGACGCATTACCTAGCGCTTATATTGTACCCATGGTTTCATCGCATGTAATACTAGACAATAGACATGAATCTAATTATATAAAATTCAGCCCTAGTATCTTTGCGCTCCTTGAACTTTAAATTCTGACACTTGGAATAAACATACCTGATATTAGTGATTGCATTCCTTTTACGTTCAACGTATCTATCATTGGGCTCGAAAAATGATATGAAAGCATCCACTCTATTGAAGAGTTTGTATAGAAGACATCCATATTCATCATTTTCCTATACATCTATTTTTTTATTTGTTAAATATGTCGATATAAACAATTTGTAAAACAAAAGTTAGATATAACGTGCACACATACCACAAACCCTAATTTTAACTCAAATAGACTACACATTCAAAAATTCATTTAATGTACACACATACAACAAACTCTAATCTCAACCCAAATCATCTAAATAATAAATAAAGAGTCAAATGTTATTTTCGTCCCTGACTTTTCGTTAAATTTATCATTTTAATCCAAAAACTTATTTTTTGTCATTTTAACCACTGTAGTTTACCAACTTTATTAACACCGTTAAAATATCCGTTAAAATTAATGATATTTTAGTCTTTTTCAACATCCTATTATTTAATTAAAACAAATTAACTATTTAATATTCAATTACAACTAAAAAACACATGAAGCGACTAGTGAACCGGACACTTTGATTTAAAAGCTTCGATTAACCTTAATCCATGTTATTCAATTAAGGGCTGCTAAAGGATTTCAATTAATCTTCATGTTTCGTTCGAATGGGTATCATTATTTAATTGAGATCTGTTGTGGGATTGAGGTCTGGTATATTCATGCTTTATTTTATTGAGGTATGTTGTTATCATGTTTTATTTGATTCAAGTTTGATTTTGTCACGTTTTGTTAGATTGAGGTCTACATTAAAATTGATCTTATATTTTGATTAGGCGGAGAACCATTGTTGTTTGACTGTGAAAGATATAACTAAAGTGGGGAAATAGTGAATATTAATTGAAATCTCATAGCAAACCTTAATCAAACAACACGGATTATGGTTAATTGAAGCTTTTAAATCGAAGCATCTGATTTTACTAATCGCTTCATGTGGTTTTTGTTTTTGGCTGTATTAGTTGGTTAGTTTGTTTTAATTGGATAACTAGGGTGTTGATTTAGACTAAAATAACTACAATTTTAACGGAGGTTTTAACGGTGTTAGTAGAATGAATAAAAATAAAAATATTTGGTGAGCTACAATGATTGAAATGACCAAAAAATAGTTTTAATCCAAATCAAGCAAACATTCATAAGCTCATCCAACATACCAAATACACACCCATACAATTAAAAAAACCCTAATTATAATCAATGGTGGTGGTGGTGGTGGTGGTTTTTAAGGTGATGACACGGTGGTAGTGGTTCGCAATGCTACTACACAGTGTTGTGTTTAGAATGCCGGAGTCGGTGGTGATGGTTTTATGGTGTTAGGTGGGTTGAGAAAAAGGAAGAAATGTGCATTAAAGGAATCAGGTTGTAGTTTTGATCTAAAACTACCAACGAACTTTTTGATGAAAATACATCAATAACTTTTACTACTTCATTTTCATTTATCTAATTCTAAACTATTTCATACTAGTTTTAGTAAACCCGTGTAATACACGGTTTGAAAATATGAAAATAATATAATTTATAAATGTATAAATATTTTTTATGATTAAGCTACTTATTACTATAACAATAAAAAAATAAAAAGTTATATTTACAAGTTATAAATATTCAAATACTTTTTTAATAATATAACATACAATTAACCCATGTAAAATTAAAAACCAGTTGTCTTAAAATCACACTAACATAAAATACATAAATATATCAATAAATATTTTTTTCATTTTAGTTTTTTTTTAAATTGAATTTTATTTGGCTATAATAATATGTATAGTTTAAAACAATATAACTACACAATAAAGTTTATAATATAAAAAATTAAATTCAAAATAAAATAAATTATTACTGTTAATTGGATTTCTAAAAGTAAAAAACCTGACTAAATAATATACTAGTTTAGGCGGGAAAATTTGTTTGAGGAGTAACATAAGAGTGTCATGTGGCATACTAGTTACTCTTTTGTAATATACTATAGATTTTCTTATTTTTAAACTGTCGGTGGATCTGTCAGAAACTAGTCAAATTTACCGCGGAACAAAAGTCGTAAATCTTTCGGCAATCACTAGGGAAAGGTGATATATGTCAGTAATTTCTAATGGAATGCTTCCCAAATTATTTCACATCTAAGTTTCTTGTAAATATTGGTTTTTATTTTGTTTTAACTTACGCAAACGCATATTACATGATAATAAGCGTTGTAAAAACATGTGTATATGAATTTAATGCTGTAACGTTCAACACGTAATAAATAACTGCTTTAAAATCCATCAAGATTTATTTCTAGTAGTGTTTGTTAGTTACACAAGCTGGATCACATAAAGATGAACCATTAATATCCGTCGAGATCATACATATATAACAACCTTCTATATCAAGTTACACTTTAAAATGTTACAGATTAATAATATTATGTTTCCAGCTAACGTTATATTAGTAACTTTATACAACAGAAACGGACTTGTGCTAATTATTTGCATATATAGTGATCGAAAACTTCAGGACATATTTGAACTCAATCAGTGATTGCTCATAGTTGGCAAACCTTTTTAATTCAATCCATTTCATTATCAAACCGACAAGCTTGTAGAATTGGTTACATATATATTACATTACACTTTTTGATGTTACAATTTAAGACGAGAAATGTTAGTTAACTGTAACACAGAATTGTGTGGGCATAGAAAATCAAGCATGAGTGCACACGTGGTAACTCAACTCCTAGTATGTGGTTACATCTCGTATTAAGAGTTTGCGACCGTAGTTATTTTACGAATGAAATTGTGATCGCAAACAAAAAGCTTGTTTATAAAGAAACATGCTAAATTTCATGAATGATTTTTAAATTATGCTGGACTTGTGGTGGTTTTTAGTTAAAAATTGGTTTCATGGTGGTTTATAAAGAGTCTCATATCTTAACGAGCGGCTCTAATTTTAATTGACAATTGTACTTGTACGTTGCAACATGATGACGTATAAAGCCATGTGATGTTTAGAGTCCGCTAGCCACTGATAAAATGAAGTCAATATCAGAAAAACTAGAGTTCGCTAACATAAATTCTAAACTCTCCATAAATCTAAAAAGAGCTCATTTCACTAAATAATAATCAGGAAACAAGTATGCGATAGCATGATCTAAAAAGAAGTTTATGAAAAGGGAAAGGGAGCTGTAAACAATTTGAGTGTCTTCCTTTAATTTATCTTCCAAAAACTTTGCAATGTGATTAAAATATAAATGAATAAATCATTGTATTTCATGGCTGACATGACCCCACCATCACCACCCTCATACTCCCTATATAAACCACCTCCTCCACCATTTCTCATCACCACTCGTCAAAACCACCAGCAGCAACAACAGTTCACTGTAACTTGTTGATTGGAGTGTGTGATTTCAAGAGCAAAAGCTGCAAAAATGGTGATTGCTGGTCACTTCCCTCACCTCACTTTTGCATTTGGGCTTATGGGTATACTCTTTTTCTCTCTCTCTAGAAAACTCTCTCTCTCTCTCATCGGACTGTCAACCGTTCTGAGGACTATTATTCGATCACTTTGTTTGATTATGTTGTCCACTGGAATCATATGATGTATATTGAATATGGTGATCATATGCTTTCTGAAGGATAAGTAATCACCACGCATGATTGCATGAATAATATGTACTATAGATAAAATAATTTATGCGTGGGATATACAGATTACTTGCCATGCACGTAAGAAACCCTAACCCTAAATTAACCTAGCTAACATTATGCATGTTTAATTATTCCTTTGCAGGAAATATTGTCTCATTCATGGTGTTTCTTTCACCATTGTAAGTGTACTCAATCTTGTTCTTATGTATGTGTGTGCGTGTGTGCCCGCTTTTCTAATTGGTTCAACTGTTTTTGCAATGAAAATGAACAGGCCAACGTTTTATAAAGTTTACAAAAAGAAATCAACTGAGGGGTTTCAGTCGATACCTTATGTGATCGGGTTATTTAGTGCCATGCTTTGGATCTATTACGCGCTGCTAAAGGGCAACGCCATGCTTCTGATCACCATTAACTCGGTCGGCATCTTCATACAAACCTTTTATCTCTGTGTGTTCATCTTCTATGCGCCAAAGAAAGCTAGGGTATGCATTTGTGGTTTTAAATTTCCTTGTGTCTATTTATCTTTATGTCTATTATTATTATGTAAACAATCTCCCAAAAAAATATAGGGTAAGAATGTTGTTGTTTTTCGTAACCCTAATTTGGAAGAATTATTTTATGTGCAGATGGAAAGTTTGAAGCTAATCACTTTGTTCATAGTTGTCGGATTCGGCTTGATTGTTCTCCTAACTCAGTTCCTTACAAAAGGCGTTAAGCGTGGTGTGATAGTCGGATGGATTTGCCTCATATTTTCGTTGTGTGTTTTTGTCGCCCCTTTAGGCGTCGTGGTAAGTACAAATGATATAAAAGACAACATTAATAGCCGGTGACAGATTCAGGATTTTAAAAAATACTAACTTCATTACAAACTTTTTCAACTTTTTAGTCTACTATAGATTATAAATATATTATTTATACCTTAAACATATACTACATGTGCACAATGACAATAATATTAACCTAGTGACAAGGAAAACAAATAATTGTTTCTTAAACATACTCCATTTTTTTCACAGAGACAAGTGATCAAGACAAAAAGTGTTGAATACATGCCGATCCTTTTGTCGCTCGCTCTCACGCTCAGTGCGGTTATGTGGTTCTTTTATGGTCTACTTCTCGGGGACTTTAACATTGCGGTAAGACTAAAAACTTGCAAAATATTTTCAAATTTGTCTCGAATATTCTAACGTCTGACTTCATGTTTACAGATCCCAAACACGCTCGGATTCACCTTTGGTATCATTCAAATCATACTATACTTTATATACAAGAACAAGAAGCCTGTTATCGACGATAAAATCACAGAATTCAAAGAAAAAATGAGTGAAATGGATGAACCAAGAGTCCCTGAAGTTAAAGATCAAAGCACAATCGATATGAGTAGGGTAAACAAGTTTATTAACGTTCCAAATCCGCATGGTGTGGGTGTGGTTTGTAGTCCAGTTGCTGCTAATCACGCAATTGATGTCGCGGTGTGAGATTGATCCTAACTGATATGATTTTGGTTTGATGTCAAAGTGTACCTTCACTATAAATAATTGTGCACTTCATGATTACATGTTTTTACCTTAATTTCCCCCTTATTTCCTAGCTAACGTAACTCTTGTATTGTTTCAACTTTCAAGTATTGAATGTATTATTAATATAAATGAATTTGATTTTCTATATATATATATATATATAATCATATATTCATATGTATTGTTATTCATGTTATTTATAGGGTAAAAAATGTGTCATTAGTCTCCTAGAACTTCATCCAATATGACCATTTGACTATTTCTAATGTCTTAGATTAGAATTTACTGCGTCTACAACGTGATGGAAACAGACTTCACTGATATGGAACTTTTCATATTCCACGTCAGTCTGTCTCGCTTCCCCCTCTATTTTTCGATAATATATTTATATCTATTTGTTATGTTTCTCTCTTCTTTTCCTCTCACATTCTTTGTTTGAATCCACACATGCAGACGGATTTAACCCTCCCCCTCTCATCGCCACGTCATCCCCGTCTATCTCATTTCCAAATGCCTTCGGCTCACAGGCGTTGAAGGGCGTACCAGTATGAGATGGTCAAAGTTTATGGTGTCCTTTGCTGGCTATATCAACTTGCAATGTTCATTCTCTTTTTTATCCATTGTAAACATCAAAACTTTAATTAATTTATTTTTGTAAAAATAATAAAGAGAGATAATTAAGAGAGGTCATTATACACATGAAAATTTTGTCATTAGGATTAGGGTATGAGTGGATGGCGTCATTATTTTTGTGCCCACTAAATAATGCATTTAGAGATAAAAAGGTTTCATGAAAAAAAGTGACATAAAAATAATTAAATTATAGAGGTCGACATGTGGTGACGAACGGCACTTACGTTAAGATTCTAAATCTTCTTTCCCTAAAGATCTTTAGATAAGTTTCTATTAATGCATTGTTAAATAGATGTGAATAAATAATATTAGTTCTAATGAATTAAACTTTATTAAATCTACACAAAATTGAGAAGAGAATCAAAACTAGTCGTCTTACTTAAGTTTATATAAAAATTAACAAAGACTAATGAGTTACTTACTACTAAAAATAACCTAATACTAATAATAATGTTACTTCTATCGTGTTGTTTTTAACCTTTTTTTACCGACGAACACACACTTTCTACTTCACACCTGTTCTACTCTTAAAGTTATCACACCTACACTTTATGAGATTTGAATTACTACGTACTCACTACTAGCAGCTGCTTAATATTTTTAAAATGTCCCGTCATACTAATTGTCGGTTTTCATTTGATGTTAAATTTTAAACAATAAGGAAAGTGCCACAAAGATGAAAGTGCCACAAAGATAATAAAAAGAGAATACCACTATGGTAAGTTGGTTCTTGAAACGAAGATAAAAATATGAAAGGCCTTGTTGTTGAAATTTTTTTTTTTTTTTTGTTACTCGTCATCTTCTTCTTCAATATGATTACCAAAAGTGCTTAAAGCTCTGATATTATTTTAAAATTTACATATATAAATGTACTACATGCTAGAAATATCAACAAAAAATTAAGTTAAGAGAATCAAAGCCTAGAAGAAGAATATTTTTTATGAAATATGAAATTATGTTTTCACTTCTTGCTTCTCAACCATTAATGTGTAATTGTGTATGTTCATATATAATTAAACAAACACATATGAGCTATGCACACTACTAAATAAAACACTATTAATTATATGACTTTCAAATTGCTCTATCACTACTAACTAGTGCCTAATATTCTTAATAAATTGTAGCTCAAACTAGCTAAGAGTGCTCCAGCCTGAAATCTAAAATACGTTTGATAATTCAATCTAATTCGAGATAACCAACGGATATTATCGAATATATATACCTAAAGATGTTGAAAAAATTTAAGTTATGTTCTCATAAGCTCGTACACTTAACCTTTAACAACTAAATTAGCGTTCTACATATAAGTTTTCTTAATTTAAACACTATATGAGAACTTGTAACAATTAAATTAGTAATAAAATAATTTTATTAAATAATGTATAAAATTAATAAAAAATATATATGTTATAAATAAAATTAACACTAGGCGGGATATAATGAATGGAAGGTGGCAAAAGTCAATTTCATGAAATTGGAAGGTAACAAAAATCAACTTTACACATCAATTGTTATATGTGGACAAGAATATGCAACTTGTTTGTAAGTTGTGGATCCCCAAAACTTTAATGTATCTTATCTTTTCTATTTGTTCTTAATTATTGCTTCGTAATAAAATACTTAATTGTATATTTCTATATAAAACAATATAACTATTTTATCAGTTATACCCCTAAAGTCAATATATATATCACTCTCACAATATTATATTTTGTACAAAAGTTGTTTGAATTTTTTATTTTAAATGTAACATGCGACCTCTCATATTAATCAATATTATTTGTTTTGTCCATTAAAAGCATGCTATTTGTTACTTACCAGGAGGTCATCGATCCAGAGATTGTTTCCGTCCAAACACATTTAATTATGAATTTCTTCTCTTATTCATAGTTATTGCGCCCAAACGCTATGGTATTTGAGTCTGAAAATATAATGTAAACCTAACATCTTCCATGCTACAACCCTTACTATCTGATAGAAAAGGATCCAATGATCCTGGACCGGTCTTACCTAGGATCGTATATCGATGATAAATGTGAAATTTGCCTTGAATATTAGATATACAAGGATTATTCTTTACATGTTCTATAGTTATTATTATGTGTGTATATATCCATATACAAGCATGCATACATATGTTTATGTATGATAAAGACATAAAGTCAAGAAACATGGAAAGGGTGATGTGAAAGAGACTATGGGTTGTTAGTTGTGGCAAAGATTCTCCACTTATAATTATTCCGGCTTTTAAGGAAATGATGTTCATTGTTTTATGGAATTACAAGTAGGTTCCTTTACTATTTTCATGATGAAATATGAGACTTGTAAGCCAGTTACCATGCAAAACGACCACTCTCAACTCACCCTATACACACACATAATAATCTCACACACATCTATATGCATGCATGCATACATACAATGGATAATATACATACTACACAACTTTAATTTTGAACGATATTGCCTACATATTGCAGTATTAATTTGTCAATTAAATCATAATGTGGTTTGTCAATTCCGTGAGGAGTTGTAGAATTTTTCATTTAATAAATCATTTTTTAGAACACCGCGCGATAACAAAACAATTTTTATATTTTTAAATCTATTTTTTTAAAATATTGAAAAATGACTGAGATGCAATATTTGTTTATATTTCTTGAATTTTAAATAAAATAACAAATTTGATTTATTTATTGAACCTACATATGTATAGTTACTGTTTGTAAGTTAAAGAAAAACACATGAAAGAAACCATTCTAATGTTATTTTTTATGTGCACAGCATACACATTTGTGTTTAGAAACTATAAAAAAATTTAAGAAATGAATCATGATTTAGAAAAAATAAATAAATAAACTATTTAGATTTGTTCTTGTTGTTCTGGTAATTATTTAGTGCAGGACCGTGTAAGGGTACTTAGAACTTAGTTTCACACTGAGAAGAGATCTTAGATCACTTAACAATTCAACTAGGGAACAGGTAACTAGAGACAGATGATACTAGAACACAAGTAAATTAAAAAGACAGAACTAAAAGCAACACAAGAACACAAGATTTGTTTTCAAGGATGTTGTATATTGATCTCAAGTTCTTTTACAAATGTTACAAAGCATAAAGAAATTACAAGAACCTGAGACACTTTTATACTACAACCTACAACCGTCACTTACATGTAAAGACAGTTGAGATTTGACTAATCTAGACAACAAGATCAATCTACAGTCAAAAGGCAGATTGTCTTTTGACTAGTGACTATGACATGGCATAGCTCACTGACTTTTTCTACTACAAAAA
Source organism: Flaveria sonorensis (assembly GCA_025506505.1). Lineage (NCBI taxonomy): Eukaryota > Viridiplantae > Streptophyta > Magnoliopsida > Asterales > Asteraceae > Flaveria > Flaveria sonorensis. Next base: position 2,316,234 of record CM046427.1, read on the forward strand.
GTCTACAGGAACAAGTAAGGTAAGTTACAGACAAAGACCATTCCTACTTTTTGATAAAGCATGGAAGTTTCACCAACTTATGTAAAGTAGGTGAACCACCAGAGCAGGCAGCGGAAAGTGTGTCAGCTTTATCAAAAGTTGATTCAGAGAAAGCATATTTTCTCTGTCCTCTAAAGAAATCAGTCTTCACAGCTTCGAAAGACTTTGTCTCTGAAGCTTCGGAAGATTTCATCTTTGGCTTCAGAAGATGCTAGTCTTGGCTTCGGAAGATTTCACACTTAGAATATTTTTCTGTTTGAGTGTGAAACTTCTAAAGTAACTCCTTCTGAACTGTTAGCTTTGGAAGATCTTACACTTAGACACATTTGAGAGTGTAAGACTTCCAAAGCTAGTTCATCTTTTTTCCTTAGTGCATGCATGGAAGACTTTGTTGTTCTGGCTTGTTGGTTGCATCAGCCTCATAATCATCAGATGATCTTACAAACTCCCCCTAGGCTGATGCTACCAAAACAGAGAAGTTCTTCAGATTTTGATAGTCCATATTAGGATCCTCAGCATACCTTTCTTCATCATTAGGTCTGGATCCTTCAGACTAACATAGAACCTTCTCATGTCAAAGAGATCATGCAGAGGAAGATTGAGCATGTCTTCTGAAGAATAGACATGCATGCCTTCCTGATCTCTTATGACATACCATCTGTCTTGATCTTTATTATAAGACCATGACATAATTTTTCTTCTAACAGCAAGAGGCTCTACTATGATTGGAGTTTGTTGAGAGACCTCTTCATGCACTCTCTTAAGATGCTCTGACTCATCCTGAGGTTGGGAGATGGATGCCTTTCTATTTTTTCTCTTTGAGGTTGATCTTTTGGCCATCCTTTTTCTTTTCCCTGATGATTTTAACTGAGGGGACTGGTCTTGAGTACCAGGTTGTTCAGTTGAGTCCCCCTTAGTTAGGATCTCCTCTCTTACAGGTTCAGAAGGAGAGAGAGGAGGACCCTGCTGTGGATCAGAAGATGAAGTTGGCTGAGATGCAGCTCCAGGTTCAGGTTGTGTTGTCTCAATGGGTTCAACCTTCACCTCAACTTCAGGATGAGCTGGAGTTGGTGGAGAATGCAAGTCCACCAGCTCTCCCTTCTTTATCTTCTGCTTGATTATCCTGATATGCTCATCCATTATGGATAGAGACATAGGGCCAAGCTTCCTTCCGGAGAATCCATACAGCTTCAAGAAGCTCATCATCCTTTGTCTATCAGCAGACTTCTTTTGGCTTTTGTGGATGATGGCCCTTGACTTTGCAGCTTCTTCCCTTAATCTTTTCTTTTCATCTTGTTTTTCTCTTTTAGCTTTTTCTTCCATCTGCTTATTGTATTCAAACAATATGTACTCAGATGGTAAGAGAAGAAGTGCATCTGCCTGATAGAGACCTGTGGCACTCAGGTAGCTGATCATCTTTAGTCTTTCTTCTTTAGTTGCTACCTGAGGTTGTTCAGTGGCTACAGTCTCTGGCTCAGGACTTTCTTGAACTGGGGAGAGGACAGGAATGTTCTTGTAGAGTCTTTTCAGGCTCATTTCTTCCTTATGCTTGAGGAGCAATGCTGCATCCTCTGTTTCCTTCCTCTCCTTTGACAACTCTGTGTCAGCCAGTTCATTCAATTCATCTAAGGGGAGAGAGATGAGTTCATCAACATTATAGTTTATGGTTCCCAGGTAGTTTAGCCTGGCTGCTATTAACTTATCTTCCTGAGTGTTTAGCCTGGGGATAGCCCTGATTGCAGCTTCCATAAACCTTGGGAAACCACTTGAACTCTCTCCCCTCAGCTTCCTCTTCCTCTCTCTCTTCTCCTTCTCAATCTCCTCAGGAGTCATTTTCCTTTTGCCTTTTTCATCCACAGGCTTTGGTGACTCAGGCTGGAGAGAGCTTTGGCCTTTATTGCTTGGTTCAGCTGTCAAGCTCTGGCCAGAGAGAGGTTGTGAAACACCATCACCAGCTGGTATTTCAGTGAGGGTAATGGGTGCAGAGGGAGATCCTATCTCAAGGTTCACAGGTTTAACCTCTGGGCCTTCAGTCAAGGTTTTCCCTTCAAAGCTAATCTCCGGGTCTACCTCAACTTCTAGTTGACCAAAGATCTCACCTGCTAGCCTCTGTCTATATAATTTTGATCTCAATTTAAACTCCTCTAGCACCCTGTCTTGGACTATTTCTGCCAATTTTACTCCTTGTCTGTTATTGCTTGGGTTGACAAGTGGCAGATCTACCAAGTTGATGCTCTCATAGAAACTCAGGTGTGAAATGTTGAGAACTTCTAGTTGACCCTGGGCTCTAGAGATCACAAGATCTTTCCTATTACTGTCATACCCCCAACCCCAGATTGGGTTCTCAGAAGGGGCAAACATTGCTCTTGGTATTCCCTCCTCAAACAGTTGTTGAATGAGCAAATGTAGATCACTGTCTAGAGGAGGTTGCTGAGTATGAACATCTGCAAGAGAGGATGATGATTCCTCTATATCCATACTCTGGGAAGAACTCCCTGGTTCTGTGATTGTAAGAATTTCCTCCCCCTTTTTGGTAGCATCACCCTCTTGCATAGGTGAGCTGGGAGATTGATCCATGACATCCACGGGTTCTTATGGACCTGAGTTGTCCTCATTGGTCTCTCAGCCAACTTGCCCTTGAGATCGGGGATCTCAAGTTACTGGTCATTGACCCTCTTCTGTAAGATAGTCACCTGAGATTTCAGGTGAGCTATCTTTGAAACAAAATAGGTGCAAAGATATGACAGTTTGTGCACCTTTTGTTGCAGACTCCCCTCATCTTCAGATGAAGAATCATTGGGGGATGAGAGAATTGGACTTAAGTCTTCTTCTTCACCACCAGCATAGGTTTCTTGGCTACTGGATATCCCCTGCTTAATGACAACTTCCAGAGAAGTTTCAAGAAGCTGGGTTGCCATGGTAGAGGTCCTAGTGATGTTATCACTTGCAAAAGTGATAGCCTCTACCATATGGATTTCCTGAATAAGTTCAGGACTATCCACCTCAATAGGGGGTTGCTGATGTGGGCTAGAGATGGGGGAAGCAGGAGTACTCATCTCTCCTTGAGTATAGGAAGAGAGGAGAGACTCATGGTACTCACTGAAGCCCAAATCTTCATCAGAATAGAAGTCAAGGCTGGGAATAGGGCGGTTTAGATCAAGAGGTTGGGGATGGTAGCTTTCTTTAGAAGGTTAATCACTAGAGTGTTGAGACTCAGAGTGATGGCTTAAGGCTATTTGTGGGGTTGTGAGCTCATCAGGCTGAGCATGAGAAACCTCAGCACTGATTGGTTGAAAGATGGGAGTGGTCTCCTCCTCAAGGGAAGTGGGAGCTCGAGATTCCACTTCCTCCTGTATGGGTTCTGATATGGGGGCCTGCACATGCTCAGTAGCAAGTGCAGGGGTTTGTTGGGATTTTCTTTTGTAGGTGATGGTGATGGTAGGCTGTGTTTGAGGTGGTTGAGAGGTGGAGGGTGTTGGTTCAACACTAGCTGGTGCAGCTAGGTTTTCACCCTGAGCAATGAGCTTAAACATTTTTGGGACAAGGGTTGTTTCTACCCCAGAGAAGCCAACAGTTGGCTTCTTTAAGATTTTGAAAATGCCAAGCCTCATTTGTCCTATTTTAAGAATATTACTTGTTCCCCTCAACTGTGGTCCCAACTCACAGTTGAGAATGTGTTGAACATACCTAGGGAACATGTAATACTCTAAGGAGTCCAAGTTTGAAAGTAAATTAGTATATACAAACTGAGAGTACCTGAACTTGACCCCTTATACCATCCCATGGACTATAAAGGAAAGGTCTTCTGGAACTTGATCCCATCCTCCATGCTTGTTAGAAAGGCTGTGAATGATGACATGGAGGAGGTATTTCCATTGAGATGAGACCTTCCCCTTCCTGAAGGTTTTGACTGAGAAGTCACCTTCATAGCCCATCTGCTGAAAGGAGTGGTTGACAGCAGATTTGGGAAAGGACAGCTCACCTGCTTCATCATCCAGCTGCAAATGGGTGTTTATGATGGCCGGAGTGATGAAAACTATCCTCCCCTGCACTGTAGCAGATAGTGCCTTCTCCCATCCATGGTGACCTCTAGACAAGTCCTCTAGAACTCAAGCAACTGATCCTCATAGAGAGGAGGATCAATTGTAAGGGAGGTGAAGTAGTGAGACGAAGAAAGGTACCTACACACATCTGAGAAGCTTGGATCCTTCTCAAGTGTAAAGGGCAACCTGATTGTGTTGCCTGTGTAGGTGCATGGAAAAATCAGGGTCGTTGCGGTGATCAATGTTGGCCATTTGAGGAAGCTTTTATAGTGAAGAAAGAAAGAAGAAGATGATGAAATTTGGGGGTAATTTTAAGGTAAAGATCAGTGAGAGTAGAGAGACGAAATAAAACCATTTGGAAGATATATGTTGTGGATTTGAAACAAAGTTATGACAAAAGGATAAACTTTGAAATCCGCAAGTGGGTCCTACTTCTGAAAAAGTGTGCCCAAAAAGTTAGTTTTCTTAGAAGTTGTAAAACTTCCGAAGGCAATTTTGGCTTCGGAAGCTTTGTAGCAAAGCTTCCGAAGAAAAGTTTTGCTTCGGAAGATATTTCAAAGAATTTTGAAAATTTGGCTTCGGAAGAAGTGAACAAGTCTTTCGAGACTTAGTTGCTTTCGGAAGATATTTGTTCTTTGAATACATTTAAGTGCTTATATACAAATTTAAGCTTCGGAAGATACTCCAAGAATTTCTTCCGAAGGTAAATCTTAGATAAGCTGTTAAATGATTTAAAGACATAAATTTCTTCCGAAGGCAATTTGAGTTCTTCCGAAGGTAAATTTTCACAAATCTGAGGAGTATCAGTTAAAAGTTAGTTTTCTTCCAAAGAGAACTGGTCTTATGAGGTGATCTAATAAACAACTTAGGACACACAATTTTAGGAAATAAAGTTGATTAAGTTATTAAAGAAAATCTATTCAAAATTAATTATCCCAATAGCTGATACAAGATATTTAAATCTCTGTTCATCAAATGCTTTTGTGAATAGATCAGCATATTGTTCATTTGTGTTAACTTTGATTAGTTTGATCAATCCCTTTTCAAAATTATCCCTAATCAGATGATACCTGATGTTGATGTGTTTGGTCCTTGAGTGCTGCATAGGATTCTCTGTAATAGAGATGGCACTGTTGTTGTCTATATGGATAGGAGTCTCCTTGAAGTTGAACCCATAATCTAGCATCTGATTCTGAATCCAAAGCACTTGAGCATAGCAGCTTGCAGCAGCAATGTATTCAGCTTCAGTAGTTGATGCAGATGCACAAGATTGCTTCTTGTATTGCCAAGAGACTATCCTTCCACCAAGAAATTGACATCCCCCAGATGTGAACTTTGCAGTCATGTTGCAGCCACCATAATCACTATCTGTATAAGCATATAGATTAAAGTTTGAATTCTTTGGATACCAAAGGACTAGATTTAGAGCACCTTTGAGGTATCTGAAAATCCTTTTGACAGTGATTAGGTGTGACATTTGGGGTTGGCTACATATGGCAAACATAATATCAAGCCTGCTAGCAGTAAGGTACATAAGTGACCCTATCATAGCCCTATAGAGATGTTCATCAACACACTCCCCCTCAAGATCAGGACCAAGGAAATGGTTTCTGGCTATGGGTGTCTTTGCAACCTTACAGTCAGTCATCTTGAATCTTGTAAGTATGTCCTGTACATACTTTGACTGACTAATAAAGATTCCATCTTCAACATGCATCACTTGCATTCCTAGAAAGAAACTGAGTTCCCCCATGGCACTCATTTCAAATCTATTCTTCATCAGCATCTCAAAGTCTTTGCAGAGCCTTGGATTAGTTGAACCAAAAATGATGTCATCTACATATATTTGAACTAGCAGTGTGTCATTCCCTGTTTCTTTGATAAAGAGAGTCCTATCAATAGTACCTCTTTTGTATCCATGATGATAGAGGTATGTTGATAGAGTCTCATATCATTTTCTTGGAGCTTGATGCAGTCCATATAGAGCTTTATCAAGCTTGCAGACATAATCAGGATGATCTAGGTTTGCAAAGCCAGGTGGTTGTTTGATATAAGCTTCTTCATCAATCACCCCATAAAGAAAAGCACATTTCACATCAAGTTGGTAGACCTTGAAGTCCTTGGTTGCAGCATAAGCCAGGAATATTCTTACAGCTTCAAGTCTTGCAACTGGAGCAAAAACATCAGTGTAATCAATCCCTTCTTCTTGAGTGTATCCTTGGACAACCAGTCTAGCCTTGTTCTTGATGATAATCCCTCTATCATCCTTCTTGTTCCTGAAAACCTATTTGGTACCTATGACAATCTTCCCTTAAGGAAGAGGGCATAAGTTCCACACCTTCTGTTTTCTGATTTGAAGCAGCTCATCTTGCATAGCTTCAATCCAGCTTCCATCCTTCAAGGCCTCATCAACTTTCTTCGGCTCTATCTGGGATAAGAAACAAAAGTATTGACAAACATGGCTGTCATGAGTTTGTCCTCTTGTTCTTACCCCTGAGTCAACATTTCCAATGATGTTTGTGGTAGGATGTGACTTGTGGATCTGAAGTTGAGGGATCACAGCAAGTTGGTTGGACAGATCTAAATTAGAGAAATTCTGATCTGGCAATGAGATGTCTCTTACCGCATCAGCATACTTATCAAGAGAAACTTGATCCAATGAGTGTGTGACATCATTCATGTTGTCTTCAATGGAGTGGTTATCAGCATCAAGAAATTCTTGATCACTGTCACCACCTCTAGTTCCTCCTGCATTAGAAGTTCCTTCTCCTGAATTCTGAGCCTTTGAGCTGGAATTTGAAGGCAATTCAGTTGAATCAGCAGTATTTGTCATGCTTGTGCTGATAGGAGCCTCAATTACAGGGTTAGTCACCACTGGAGCTGAAGTAGTTTTCTTGGTTGGTCTTCTCAGCTCAAATCTTAGATCAGAATCTTCTGTTGATCTGTTATCTATAGATCCTGAAACATTCTCATAAGACTTGTTAAAATAGTTGGTAACTAAATCAAGATCAAATAGTCAATCCGGACCAGAACCTTTCACACAGGGTGTGTGTTCATTGAAAGTCACATTGGCTGACTCCTCAATGATTCTAGTTCTGAGATTGTATACTCTATAAGCCTTAGCTTGGGAAGAGTATCCAACAAAGTGTCCATCATTTGATTTCTCAGCAAACTTGGCTATTTGATCTTTGGTATTCAAGATGGTGCAAAGGCATCCAAATGTTCTGAGAAAACCAATGAATGGTCTCCTTTTGTGCCACAGTTCATAAGGAGTCTTACCATGTGTCTTAACCACTAAAACTTTGTTTTGCACATAGCAGGTTGTGCTGACAGCCTCTGCCCAGAAGGTGATAGGCAGTTTAGAGTCAGACAACATAGTTCTAGCAACTTCAATAAGTGTCCTGTTTCTCCTCTCAGCAACACCATTTTGCTGAGGAGTCCTGGGAGCACTATATTGTCTTGAAATACCTTTTTCATCACAAAATGTATCAAGGATTTGGTTTTTAAATTCAGTTCCTTGATCACATCTTATGATCTTGACCTTGTGATCAGATTGATTCTCAATTTTCAGAATGAAGTTCTTTAAGATTTCAGGGGTTTCATCCTTAGTTCTAAGGAAAAACATCCAAGTGAATCTTGTGAAATCATCAGTGATTACTAGACAGTAAGAGGTCCTTCCTAGACTCATTACACTGGTGGGGCCAAACAGATCCATATGTAAAAAGTGTAGGGGAGTAGTGATAGAGTTCATTTCCTTTGGCTTGTGAGACACTTTGTGTTGCTTCCCTTTCAGGCATGCAACACAGTGGTCATCACTTGTAAACTCTTTCTTTGGCATTCCAATTACCAAATCATTCTTAATTAATTTATTCATATTTTTAAAGTTTACATGGCACATTCTTTTATGCCAAAGGAAAGACTCATCACTATTTGCTTTAGACAGAAAGCAAGAAACTTCTCCAGAGAGATATGTTTCCTGTAGATCCATCTTGTACATGTTCCCTCTCCTGGGGGCTCTGAGCAGAATATGCTCTTAAGGAATGTCAACCCCGGGCTTGAGAACAATGCACTCATGCTCAGTAAAGAGCATGTGATTTTTTTGGTCACAAAATTGGGACACACTCAAAAGATTGTAACCAAGCTCCTTGACAAAGTTTACCTTCTCAATGTTGAGCTTACCATTTGTAACCTTGCCCCTGCCAGTAATGTATCCTCCTACATCTCCTCTAAACGCAACTGGTCCTTCATCAAATCTTTCAAAGTTTTGAATTTAGGACTCATTGCCTGTCATGTGCCTGGAGCAGCCACTATCAATGATCCATACCTTTCTGTTTGCCTTTGGTTGTCCCTGCACAAAAAGAGATGATTTAGTTACATTTGGAAACCCAAGCCTCATTGGTCTTGGGCTTGTTAAAATGAGTTGAAGGTAATGAAACAGTAAGTGATCCAATGTTCAGGCTCTGAGGATCATTTGCTGTTGCTGATGAAGAGTCTTCAGTCACATGGTCTTCTTTTATCTTCCACACCACCTTTGGAAAATTTGGCTTGACCTTCAAGGCTTCGGAAGCTTTTACAGCTTCGGAAGATTTGGAGACTGGACCTTCGGAAGATCTTGCTTTCACTGCAGCAAGCTTCAGTACTTCGGAAGCATTCCTTTCTTTCGAGACCAAATTTTCTTCTGAAGCAATTTTTCATTTGCCTTCTTCTTCATTTAGGAGCTTCCGAAGGAAATAGATTTTCCTTCCGAAGCTTTCTTTTTCTTCTTCTTCCCAGAAGCCATTTCTTTGACCATGTGGATAGTACTTTTAGGATTGTAGAGGCAATCCTTAGCCAGATGAGTAGTACTACCACACATGATGCAGTCCATTTGCTTCCTTCTGGGAGTCTTCTTCTGAGAGCAAAACTGAACTTGAACACTTTCTTTCTCCAGCTTCTTCTTCACAGATTATGTAGCATTTTTCTTAGGGAGAGAATTGCTCTTGAAGGAGGATGGTTCAGACTGTATAACAGTGGTACACAGCAATTCAGCCTTCTCTTTGCTTGAATGAGTTAGAACTGTACTAAAACTCCTGGTACTAGAGTTTGTAGTTGATTCCTCAGCCTTTACCACTTCAAACCCTGCAGAGATGAACACTTGTTTCTGCTTGGGGTCAAAAGTGGCCTTGATCTCTCGAGCCTTCTTTGATCTTCTCTTTGCTCTTCTGATCAAGTTCTTCCTCTTTGTCTTTGTCATACTAGCCTTCTTACTCTCCTCAGGAGCATGGTGACCCTTTTTGGATTGACTCTTTTCACTCATTTCAGAATCATCCCTCACCATCTCCTCTTCATCCTCTTCAACACTAGGGTCTATGAGGGGAAGCTCATCTTCACTAGTTCCACACCTTGGAGATCTTACAGATAATAGAGTGTGTGGAGGAGCTATCTCACAAGATCCCAGTCCCTGCTTATTCTGATAACAAACTTTTGCATGCAGAGATGAGGATATTATGTTCTTGAAGGTCTCTTCTTCAAGAACACATTTTTCTGCCCTGGCTTTGCTGATCACAAGCTCAGCCTGGCATTCAGTCAACTTAGTAACAAGATCTTTTATTTGAGTCTTGTAGTTTGTTTGCTCATGTTTAAGAGTTGAAATTGTTTTCTCTAGATCTTCTATTTTAAGCTTATAATCATTTTCAGCTCTCTTAAAATCAACTTTTAAAATGTTTAAAGACTCAATATCAGATCTCATTTCTAAGTTGTAGGACCTGTATCTGTTTACTTTAGCAATACATTCAGGAGAGCAAAGATGTTTTAATACCTTGGCTTCATCATGGTCAGCCATGAGTGCTTGATTTGGAGAAGTATCTTCAGCTTGGAAGTTCCAGTCAAAGCCTTCTTCTTCAACAGCAACTATAACTTGTTGTCTTGGCTTCTCATTCTGGTGCCCTCCTTCAGTGTAGTTTGGCCTGGATGATGCTTGGCCACCATTTGACTTAGGTGCCTTGCATTCTTTGGCTAAGTGTCCCATCTGGTTACAGTTGTAACACTTTACTTTGCTTTTGTCCAGCCCAAACTTACCACTTGTTGCATTGCTAGAAAACCTTCTCCCATTCCTCTTATAGAACTTCTGGGCTCTGTGAGTGAGAAGAGCCATCTGCTGGACTATTTCCATATATTCCAGATCATCTGGATGGATACAGTCCAGGTCTTCAAGAGTGAAGAGAAAGTTGCCTGAACTTTCATCAGTAGAGATAAAGGCTTGAGAGGAACTTATCTCTTGGAAGGGACTTCCTTGGTTGTAGCTCTCTTTGGGTGTCTCTGGGAAGGTGATGAAAGTTTCAGGGTAGCAGATAAGATAATGTTGTGGTTCTCTGCTATCCCTTTCACCCACATGAAGGGCTAAACTCTGGTGAGTATTGGAGTTACCAGATGAATTTTGCATGTTCATCTCCATCTGGTATCCACTGAGTATCCCATACAACTCAATGAGAGTAAGGGTCTTAAGGTTTTCAGTCCTCTTAATGACCACACAATAGTGTGTCCATTGTCTGGGAAGAGAGGACATGAACTTCCTAACAATATCCCTGTTCTCAATAGTTACTCCAACATCAGCCAGAGTATCCACAATCTCAACATAGTTGAAGTATTTTTGAGTCATGGTTTCGCCTATCTTGAAGGTGAAGTTTTCAAACTGTTGCTTCAGGAGGTCCTTCTTGTTTTCCTTGGCTTCATTGGACCCCTCATACATCAGTTTCAGTGCATCCCATAGCTGTTTAGCGGTCTTTCACTTCTTGAAACCTCTGTAGATGGAGTTTGGAAGAGCAGCCTGGAGGGCTGTCATGGCTTTCTGATCAATATCAATCCTTTTCCAGTCTTCATCAGAAAAGTCAGCCCTCTCCTTTGGTATCATGCCACCACCAGCAGCAGCTGAAGAGGTGCATGGTACATCAGGTCCATTGACAACAGACTCCCACATCCTGGAATCTTGAGACTTGATGAAGCCTTCCATCCTTTGGCACCAAGTGTCAAAATCCTCAAGAGTGATCAGTGGGGGCTTTGTCATAGTTCCAGTTTCCATATCAGCCTTAGAGATAGTTGCCATTTAAAGAGTTAAGTGATATGTGAAGCTAAGAGGATTAAAGATGGTGAGATCTTACAATCAAGAGCCTGGAATGCTCTGATACCAAATGCAGTACCGTGTAAGGGTATTTAGCACTTAGTTTCACACTGAGGAGAGATCTTAGATCACTTAACAATTCAAATAGGGAACTAGTAACTAGAGACAGATGATACTAGGAACACAAGTAAATTAAAGAGACAGAACAAGAGTAACACAAGAACACAAGATTTGTTTTCAAGGATGTTGTATATTGATCTCAAGTTCTTTTAGAAGTGTTACAAAGCATAAAGAAATTACAAGGACCTGAGACACTTTTATACTACAACCTACAACCGTCACTTACATGTAAAGACAGTTGGGATTTGACTAATCTAGACAACAAGATCAATCTACAGTCAAAAGGCAGATTGCCTTTTGACTAGTGACTATGACATGCCATAGCTCACTGACTTTTCCTACTACAAAAAGTCTACAGGAACACCATTCCTACTTTTTGATAAAGCATGGAAGTTTCACCAACTTGTGTAAAGTAGGTGAACCACCAGAGCAGGCAGTGGAAAGTGTGTCAGCTTTATCAAAAGTTGATTCAGAGAAAGCATATTTTCTCTGTCCTCTAAAGAAATCAGTCTTCATAGCTTCGAAAGACTTTGTCTCTGAAGCTTCGGAAGATTTCATCTTTGGCTTCTGAAGATGCTTTGGCTTCGGAAGATGCTAGTCTTTGGCTTCAGAAGATTTCACACTTAGAATATTTTTCTGTTTGAGTGTGAAACTTCCGAAATAACTCCTTCTGAACTGTTAGCTTCGGAAGATCTTACACTTAGACACATTTGAGAGTGTAAGACTTCCAAAGCTAGTTCATCTTTGTTTCTTAGTGCATGCATGGAAGACTTGGTTGTTCTGGCTTGTTGGTTGCATCAGCCTCATAATCTTCAGATGATCTTACATTTATCATTCTGAAATAAAACTCACCCACATACATATATACATACAAATATTCACATGCACATGCATGTGCATATGTAGGATGTTCAATAATAAGTGCAGAACTAGGATAAGTATATAAATGCATGTACGTATTAATTTAAAATGTGATACATGTGATATTTTTTGTAACACCTTGAAATTAAGGAATCAAAGAAGGCTTGAAGTTCTCGCCCAGGGAGTTTTCGCACCTGAATGTTCTTGTGCGCATAAATGTTCTCGCGCGAGAACATGATCGATGGACAAAGCCTATAAAAAGGTAAGGGCGCCCATTTTGCCCCTACCTTCATGTGAAAACTGCTGCTAATGTGTTCTACAGAGAGAGGAGTAAGAACTAGAGGTTATAGAAAGGTAAGCTGATCTTTAAGTTTATGATTAAGAAGCATTCGGGAAAGTGTATTTGTGGGTGTATCTTCAAAATGTGAGTTCTAGCTCTTTTTTTCATAAGTTTTAAGGTTGTTATGCACACCACTATGTTTGTTAATGGTTATGATTATGATTTTTATTAAAAAAGTTATGCTATAGATGAATTAGTCGAGATTAAGTCAATAAATAGACTGATTATGGGATGTTTTCGCATGAAATGTATGGATGTAATGTTCTCACGTACTGTGAAGTTCTTGCGTATAGGACGTTAGGTGTGCAAGGGACTCGATTTATGTAATGTTCTCACGTACTGTGATGTTCCAGCGTAGAATCATATACTCGTGTATAGTAATGTTCTTGTTTATACTAAAGTTTTCGCATAAGCCTTAAAGTTTTCACAAAAGCATTATAGTTTTCACATACATAGGTTTTGCTAAGGAAGTTTTTGCTTGACTAGGTGATGAGTAATGTGTTATCTTATACGATCTAAACTGGTTTCAAAGCGATAAGGTTTTAAAGTGAACCTTACTTGGTATGTCTATGGTCTATTATAAGTAAAGTATTATGTAATGAAAATAAAATATAACGTAAATGAAAAGTAGAATGTAAAGAATGAATGAAAGTCTTGTAAGCATTATGAATGGAGGTTCACAACCCACTAAGGGGTTGTTAGCTCAACTATGTGCGGCTTAGCTAGCCCATGAGGATGCACACTGGGGTCTAATCCTTGTGATTAGTCGTGTATGAATGGAGGTTCACAACCTAATAAGGGGTTGTTAGCTCAATTGTGGATTGCTTTATTAGCCTATGAGGATACCTATAAGGGTCTAATCCTTATGATTGACCATGAATTAAAGAGGATCTTTTTCGTTTGGCCTCCATATTATGATCATACTCATAACTTATGTTGGGGGTATAACATATTACACTGATCCATTACAGTAAAAAATAATAATAAAAGAATGAAAGGAATGATAAGAAAAGTTAAAGAAAAAATAAACATGTTAATATGTATGTATTAATGTGTGTTAACGTACAAAAAAACAAAGGTTTTAAAGAATGAAAAGTATATTTCATTATAAAACTAAAGCTCATTAAGCATTGTTGACTTTATATGTATAATAGTTGGCAGGTAACGGTTAATGCTGAGTTAATACAGGCATGGACATAAAAACTACTGAGATAGTTCAAGTCTTGCATCCATAGTTTTGAAATAATGTTTATATTATTACAATTTTGATGTTAAATTACACTTGAGAGATTTAATGATCAAATATGGTTTATACTTTTATGCCATGAATGACTGACTGTGAGTACTCCTGAGTTCGAGGCCTCACACTTTTAACACCGTTTTTTATTCAATTACACTTATTATCTTTCATGCATTCCGAGCAACTATATTATGTCATTCAATTGGTTCTTTACCAAAATTTGGTTTTGTATTGAGCGCGCTCTTATTTGAGTGTATAGTTTAAATAAGGACCACCCCAAAATTAAGGACCACATTTCCTTTGTGTAGTTAGTTGTTCATCGATGGCTATGAGTGCTTCTTTTTCTTAGACGAGAGTATTCATCAATGTATACACTATATACTAAAAAAACATATATTATATATGCAACCAAAGGTGGACGTACCAAGGCCCGAGAGGTAGCTCAGGCTACCCCTCAACTATCATCACAAAATACAATTTTTTTTATTGTTTTATGTATCAGGATACCTCTAAATGAAAAATTAAAATACCCTTCAAATTTTTCTAAATGTCAAACAACTTACCTCAAGATCTTATTAAAAGCCAAAAGATTGTTAAAAGCCCAAAATCTTATTAATATTCAGAAGCCCAAGGTTTATTAAAATTAAAATAAATAAATAAATAAAAGTTCAAAACTTGACAAACTAAAAAACCCATTTGTCACTTGATTCAAGAGTGACTAGGGGCGTGAGCAAACAGCAGCCATCGCCACACGCCCACTTCAGTAGCCATCATCGACCAGTTGTCGCCTACCAGTCACAGCCCACCGTCAAGCGCCTCCTACTAGCTTCCGTTGCCATTGCTCAACGTATTCTTTTAAGTTTTTTTTAGTTCACTTTTGATCTTAGATTGTTATGCTTTATAAAATTGTATCTCTACCACAAAAAGGATGAAATTAGACTTTATGTTAGGGTTTAGTTTATAATTTTAGTTGTTATAGTGTATCTGATTATATTTACATTTTGTTTGTTATAATAATAAGGGATTTGAGACTTGAAAGATAAAACCTTATTCTAAACAAGTTTTCAAGGTTTTTTATCACTCAATAAAGAAAAATGATAGATTTGAAAATTTAGATGGAATTTGTGACCTTGCTCGTGTTATAATAAAAACAGGAAAAAATCTTTCTTTTACTTTGGTTTATTGAATATTAAAGCTACTATTGGTTTACCGGTTGTAAGCATGGCTGTTGAAATATGTTTTTCTAAATCAAAGCTTGTCAAGACGGATTTACGCAATCGAATGGGTGAAAATTATCTGAACAATGCTTTAACTTGTGCGAGAAACATTTCAAAAAGTAACAGATGATGATGTAATAGTTCAATTTCAAGCTTTAAAATGCCAAAAAGAAGAGATATGAAATCATCTAAATAGATATTTGTTTAACTTCATTTTTAAGGTGTTCTTTTTTTTTTTAATTTACATGAATATACAATAAAAAAAAATTAAATACCCCTAAAGTTTTGTTTTAGCTCCACCATTATATGCAACAATGCACACGCTATACCAGGTATGGATATGCCACGTATGTAGTAATGCATATGCTAAAGTATTATTATTAACATATTAAATGTATGCATTAATGCACACACTATGCATAATGCGTGAGCAATGCATACACTATAAAATAATTAGTAACACCGCATATATATATATGTTAATGTGAAGCTAGCCCACTCTGTAAATACTTTGTCTTTTAGCGAAGAGATATTGGGTTCAAACAAAAATATGGTGTAATTAACTTGATGTGATTTAGAAGTAGTAGCACGTGCATTTTTTTCAAAACAAATTATACACGTGGCAATGCATAAACTATAATACATGCACTAAATTATCACTAGCCACACATACAAATGTAGTAACACTTACAAATATGTATAATAAGAAACTCATTTAGTGTAATCAGCAATACATAAAATACAATTCTTGTTTTAACTTATTCACAATACTGCCACCACATAAAATTCCTTTATCATGCTACGTATTCAATGTCAAATACACTCTACTATTAACGGCTAACTTACTTAGATAGCGTCATCAAATCATTTTCAATCAAACAAATTACATCTGATGTTTCGATTTTGTAACAAAAACGTGTTTGTTGATGCTTAGATCATTGCAACTAAACGGTATATTTTCTTATGCAGAATAATATTTGTATTTTTAATAAAGCTTAAATGAATCAATAGCATATAACTAAGAAGTAAGAACCCTTGAAGAACTATAGAAAATGCAATAAGAGATCCAGAATCCAACAAAAATAACTTATAGCTCGAAATAAAACAAATGGAGACACGAAATCTGCTGATGTTAAAGATAATGTATGTTTAAAATTAACTATTCTAGACACAACACAATAAGAAAACCACATGTAAACTGTAAACATAACATCAGTTAAATTGGATCAAAAGTTTTCCAAGACACTCAAATGAATTATGTGGACCGGGTTCAGGTGAAATTGACTAACTTGGATTTTGACCTGTATCGCAAATTTAGAAAAGGCAAAATCTTGGGGATTTTTTCATAAAAAATATAAAATTTTCTGAAATTATACAGATTAAACAGGTTTAGAAATAGCCCGGTATCCGTTTAAAGTAGGGTTGACAAGTGGGTCACGGTTACACAAGTTAAGCACAGGCCATGTTCAGGTTCTGTCGTATTGAACAGTGGATGATTACAGGTTGTGTTCAGGTTGACGGGTAATTTCAGATTTTGGTTGGCCAAAGACCAAATTGCCAGCCCTGAATGATCATTGACAGCAACTACATGAAGCCTCCAAGTTCACAGGACACTAGTACCTTGTTGCACCATAGCACCAAATAGTTAAAAAGGTGTTGAATTTAAATCAAAACTTGGAGCCACAATTTTGTAAAAGAATTAGGTTAGAGATGCCCATTCTGGATATGGACATTCATATACCCAATCGGGCCCGCTGTATCTTACGCAATGAAGCCATAAACCTTCTTCACTGCCATCATATCTGCATTCAAAATATAAAATTATATCTATAATAAGCCTAAAAGGTTATTACGTTAAATTTAGAATGGTATAATGTATGGACCAGTAAAAGGTTATTACCCTATAGGGGCCAAGTCTGGGCAATTTGTGCACATTGGATCTATGTCAAAATCTTCAATGGAATCTTCATGTTGACTATTGCAATTATCATTAGAGTTGACTTTTAATGAATGTTTTGACTTCACTTCATTAGATGCTCTCCTAGAGCTACTATCAACATAATCAGGGAGGTAGAGGGTGTCGTTGGCTATTGGGTGACCCGTTGATTGCAGGTGTACACGAATCTATTCGAGACATAGGGCAGAAGTTAAAAGAAGTCAAGTGTTTTAGCTTTGTAATGAACTCGGTAGAGGTGGCAATGTTGACCCCATTTACTTATAAACATGCAGATTAGGATTATGTTTAAGCTCTAATAGGTATGTATAGAACGGGTCGAATATCAGTCAATTTATACTTTCAATACATAAAATCTCCGGGACATAAATACTGTTTCGGGTCAACCCAATTCGACTTTGAAACAACAATTATTCGTTTGGCCCGTCACTTTACCCACTGACCCGCCCACGTTGCCACCTCGAAATGCATTCTCTTACTTGATGAGTTCTTCCGGTGATTGGATGACATGATACGATACTATATTTCCCATTAGTATATATTCTAGTAAATTTTGTGCAAGCGGCCTTCCCTTTTAAGATATTACTATCTTTCTCATCAGGTTCCCCTACCTACACCACAGAAAACATTTATTATAGATACAAGGATGGTAGAAAGTAATCTTGATGTTCAAGGGTGTACCTACACCACAGAAAACATTTATTATAGATACAAGGATGGTAGAAAGTAATCTTGATGTTCAAGGGTGTATACGGGTGAACCAAGAAAGATGAGGGTGGAATTAGTTAATATGTAGAATATGTTAGTCAAGGTAAAAGTGGAATTAGTTAACATGTAGAATATGTTAGTCAAGGTAAATATTAGGATAGTATTGAATGTTTTGGCTATGAATGGGCTGCTATTCCAGTTGTGTTTGAGCTGTGATTTCATAATAATTAATGTTAGTAGTATAAAAGAGGATCATTGTATAGAGTTTAAGGTGTAGTCTTTTGTTCTTCATATTTAATAGAGGGTAAAATTATGTCCTTCTCATTAGCATTTACCAGTATATATAATTTACAAGAGATCCTATAAATATGGAATGGATACATATCACAATATTCTAATTAATATAAAAGATACACATTATCTATTCTAATATACCCCTGCAGTCGAAGCAGGAGGTTGTCGGATGTTGAGACTGGAGCGGAAGTCTTCAAATAATACCCTTGGTAAACCCTTTGTGAAGATGTCGGCGCTTTGATATCACGAAGGTACGCGATAAACCCTGATCTACCCACGTTGAACCTTCTCACGACAAAGTGAATATATCCAATTCAATGTGTTTAGTGCGCTGATGTTGTACCGGATTCGCAGAAAGATAAATAGCGCTCACATTTTCACAGTAAACAATTGATGCACGAGTAGTCGGTTCGTGAAGCTCTAAGAGTAAATTACGGAACCAACATAATTCAGAGACGACATTTGCCACACCACGGTACTCGGCCACGGCACTTGAACGAGATAAAGTGGTTTGTCTCTTAGATGACCAAGACAAGATATTATCCCCTAAGAACACACAATAGCCGGAAGTAAAACAGCGGGTGTATCGGGACAACCCGCCCAATCCGCATCTGTGTAAGCGAGAAGATAAGTGACTGGGGACTAATAAATATGTAGAGCAAGTGAGAGAGTGCCTCGGACATACCGTAGGATTCGCTTGAGAGCCTGAAGATGTGGAGCCCAGGGGGCATGCATGTACATGCATATTTGCTGAACAACGTATGTCAAATCCGGTTGTGTGAAGGTAAGATACTGAAGCGCTCCGGCAATGCTTCTATAGGAGGTCGGATCATCAATGAGGGGACCATCGTGAGCACTTAGTTTCCCGGACATATCATATGGGGTGGTAATTGGTTTGCAAGTAGACATACCGGCTCTTTCTAGAACTTCTGTTGCGTATTTCTGTTGAGACAAGAATAACCCTGAGCTTGTCTTTGTGATAGAGATCCCGAGGAAATAAGACAAAGGACCTAGATCTTTCATGGCAAATTCCTTGGATAGTTTAGACATAAAGTGATCACGAAGCGAGTCTGTCGATGTAGTAAGAATGATGTCGTCTACGTATAAGAGTATGTAAGCCGTGTCACATCCTTGTCTGTAAAAAAAAGAGAATGATCGGTCTTGCTATGATGAAACCCCAATGTAGAGACAAAATCGCTAAACCGTTGATACCACGCTCGTGGGGCATGTTTTAACCCATATAACAAGCGGTTGAGTTTGCAAACATGGCTTGGGAAACGAGAATCACGAAAACCCATGGGTTGATGCATATAGACTGTTTCAGTAAGGTTTCCGTGAAGAAATGCATTCTTCACGTCTAATTGGTGAATTGGCCAATCATGAGAAACGGCTATACTTAGAACCGTTCTAATGGTTGCGGGCTTCACAACAGGGCTAAACGTCTCGCCACAATCAATTCCGACCTGTTGGGACCTGCCATCACAAACAAGACGAGCCTTGTAACGTTCAAGTGATCCGTCTGCATTAGTTTTATGTTTAAAGATCCACATGCATCTAATAATATTCATATTTGACCGACGAGGTACAAGGTCCCACGTCTTGTTTTCAACAAGTGCATTAAATTCATCTATCATGGCAGATTTCCACACGGGTGAGGAGAGGGCTTCGGTTGGATTATTTGGGAGAGGGTGGATAGGATTAGTAGAATTATTTGGGGCTGTGGTAGTGTGAAAGGTTAACGGATTGAAGGATTTTGAGTTGCCCGTTTTGCTACGTGTGAGCATGGGGTGGTGGGAAGGAGGGAGGGGAACTGGTGGCTGTTTTGTAGTAGCTGATTGGGAAGTGTTTTGTGGTGGTTTTTGGCGTCTGGAATATGTGAAAATGGGTGGGGATGAGGGAGCAGGTGAAGGAGAGGATGGTGGAGTCACGGTTGCTGAGGGGTTTGGAGAAGTGGGAGGAGCAGGGGGGCTGCTGTTATGTGGGTTGCTGGTAGGTGTAGAAGGGCTGTTATGAGATTGCGGTCTGCTGGTTGACAGCTGGCTAGTAGGTGATGGCTGGTTGGTGATGTAGGCACATTATTGGGGTTAGAGTGTGTAGAAATTGGGGTTGAGGATTGAGAAGACCAAATGGAAGGGTGAGGGTCAGAATGAAGAAATTGATAGGATGGTGGAGTAGGATGTAATTGGGCGAAAGGAAAGATTGTCTCATCGAAGACCACGTGCCGTGAGATGATGATTTTATTTGTAGAGAGATTTAAGCACTTGTACCCCCGATGGTTTGAGGGGTATCCTAGAAAAACACAAGGAGTGGATCGATTTTCTAGTTTGTTGATTGTGGAAGAGGGGTGTAAAGAGAAGCATAAGCATCCGATGGTACGGAGATGATTATAGGTTGGATGAAAATCATAAAGTAGAGATGTGGGAGTTTGAAAGTTCTTGGTTTTGCTTGGTAAGATGTTCAAGATGTAGGTGGCCATTTGCAATGCATGATACCAAAACTTGGGAGGCATCGATGAGTGGGCGAGAAGTGGGCGGATTATGTTATTGATAGAGCGGATTTTCCGTTCCGCCTTTCCATTTTGAGGTGAGGTGTGTGGACATGAGAAGCGGAAGACCATCCCATTTTGATTACAGAAATTGTAAAATGAGTTATTAGCATATTCTGTGCCATTATCACATTGTAGACATTTTATTGGTCTTTCAAATTGAGTTTGGATTAGGTTATGAAATGAGAGAAATATTGAAAATACTTGAGATTTATTTGAAAGTGGATAAGTCCATAGAAAGTTGGTATAATCATCAAGAAATAAGATATAATAACGATGACCCCCTGAACTAGGAACCGGGGAAGTCCACAAATCACTATGAATAATATCAAATGGTAAACATGTACTAGAAATTGAATCAACAAAAGGAAATTTAATTTGCTTCCCGAAAACACAAGAATGACATAAAGAAGATTTAAGTTTTCCACAATCAATGCTTTTATTTTGTTTAAGAGAACGAAGTAAATCAAGTCCTGGGTGGCCTAGGCGGCGGTGCCAAAGATCTTGAGATAGTGCAGTAAATGTAGAAGGTGGAATGACTTGCAATGATGGAGAGACAAGCGGATAGAGTGGCCCGGTGCTATTACATCTGAGGATAGGGATCTTGGTCCGGTAAACCTTCACAAGAAAACCAAAGGGGTCAAATTCTATAGAAACACTATTATCAGTTGTGAAACGTCTAACAGAGAGAAGATTTTTAATAAGATGTGGAGCATATAGTATGTGGTTTAGTTTGAAAGGAGGGAATGGTTTGGGTAGGGTAGTCTGACCTGTGCCTTTTATGGGAATGTGAAAACCATTGCCAACAATAATATGATTTAATTTACAATTGTTGAAAAAGGACGAGAGGTTACCCCGATTGTTGGTCATATGAGATGTGGCACCGGAGTCAAAATGCCAATTCCCATCAGGTGGGTTCAGTGACATAATTGCCTGGTCAATGTCAGTCGGAGTATAGTTGGATTCTAAGGCAGCATAAACGGATGCAGCAGGAAGTGGACCTAATATACCTGGTCCACCAGTGGGTTGTCGGGTATTATGTGTACGAGGGGTGGTCGGATAAGGGCAAGGAGGGGCTGCCCATGTAGGTGGCGATCAAGCCCAAGGAGGGGGCTGCTGCTGTTGGTAATACTTTCCCCAGAAAGGGGCTGCCCACGGCTGCTGACCACGGTTCCCATGGCCTCTACTATTGTTACGACACTCCCGCGCCCTCGTCCTCGAGATTGCCCCCTGCCACATCCAGAAGAAGGAGAAAAGGGGCCACTGTAATAAGGCTGTTCAGAGGAAACAGGGTTCGGTGATACCTGTTGGGATGATGACGACTTGATTTGAGGGGCTGCTATAGTGTGAAGAGCAGTATCCACTGAATTTTGGTTAGCCTTTCGAGTTTCTTCAAGAATTAAGCGGGACCGTGCATCATAGAAGTCAGGAAGAGGGCTGGTTTGTTGAAGTAGCATTCCAACTCCATCATATTGAGCATTCAGACCAGCAATTAGTTGCAGTACGAGGCGCTGATTTGAAACAGGTGAACCCACGTTAGCAAGTTGATCAGCCAAGACTTTCAGGGCTCGACAGTATGAAGTCATATTAGAGAAGCTGTCAAGTCTGGTGTTGGAAAATTGATGTTCAAGGTAAACAGCATGAAAGTTGCTGTTGTCTTGAAATATATTGGCAAGGGCTTGCCATGCTTGAGCAGCGGTTGAATCCGGTTTGATGATGGTGTGCAACAGGTCGTTAGATATGGTACTGTAGAGCCATTGCAGCACTATGGCATCAATTCTGGTCCACTGTTCTTTGTCAGAGGCTGCTGAAGAAGAGGTTTCTTTTTCATTCCCGTCAGCTGATGAAGACTTTTGTGGAGGCAAAATATGGTCGAGAACCTGGAAGGCCATGCAATGGATCTTCAAGAGCTCTGCCCAAGAAGAATATTGGCTTGTTTCCATCTCTAGTTTCACAGGTATGAAGTTAAGAATGTTGGTGACTGTAATTGCTGGGTGTATTTTCTCCATGACGAGTGTGAAAGAGCAGATGAAAGAGAAGAGATAGAAGACAGAAGAGATAGAAGAGTTCCAGCCAAGAAGAACGGCAGATTAGGGTTTTGGGATGAGGTAATCAGATTTGCTCTGATACCATAATAGAGGGTAAACTTGTGTCCTTCTCATTAGCATTTACCAGTATATATAATTTACAAGAGATCCTATAAATATGGAATGGATACATATCACAATAATATAACTAATATAAAAGATACACATTATCTATTCTAATAATATTAATAAAAAGAGTCATGGTAGTTCTCACAAAATACCGAATATTATCTTTGTTTTTCTAGGCCAATATTATAACAAAGGAAAAAAAATTCTGAGTAAAGATTAGAGGTTGCAATTCCAACCCATTTGGGACAGGTAACTGTCTCTAACCGGGATAAATTATAAAAAAAAAATAGCTAAAATGAAAACAGTTTGAATGGGAAAAGCAACAAGAGTACCCCAAAAATGCATGAGACCTCTTAAATTGTTTTATTTTGTGCATTTATATTATCATAGTAATAATATATTCTTGTTTTTTAATCATTTTTGACACATTGACTATGAATTTTACAGAAGAAAAGATGAGTATTTGAGTCAGCCCAACCCGTCTTGGCTGAAATAAATGATAGTAGATATATAACAAAACTAATTGTTGCTCAGATACAAGTCCTTTTACCTCTACTGTACTCCTTCCTTCTCGAGCATTAAAATTTACCCTCAAATTCACAATTTGCTGAACAAAAATAATGATAAAATCAATATAAGAGAAAAAATCATCATTAGCCAAGCATCCGTCCTCATATAGAAATTGTACCTCCTCTTTGGGAAATTCCCCAACTACTTTTGCAATATACTGTTTCTGCACCATCCCAGACTCAATCTAAATAAAATTAATTATGCATCAATTTTCAGGCATAAGAATACATAACTTCGAAAAAAAGGGAGATAGGAATATGCATATTTTAAAAGATCAACATTCATTGTACTTTACTTGCAACCAACTACCAGAGGGGAAAGAAAGGAAGATGGAAAAAAAACTGTGGGTGTACCTGTTGCCTGAAAATATCAGCCTGAGAAGCACTTCTAGCAAGAATAAGAAGTCCTGAAACCAAACGATCTAGCCGATGAACAGCTTTTGTAGAGTAAAGAAAGAAACATATTTTAAATGTAAAAGTAAGCTATGAGATGAAAGATGGGCAGGATGGTAATTTGTAAATTAAAAATTTGGATACGGAAGAGAGGTGCCAAATCATGTTCTGCCTGAAGGATACCAACAACGGTATTTTTACGATATTGCCCACACGGATGTACCTGAAGAAGAGAGAATTCTGAAATGGCCGACATATATCTCCCCGATAATGAAGAAAAATCCAAATTATTGGAAAACAAAAACATCTGTATAACTCACAGGTATTCAATAAAGGATGAAGCGAACCAACTTTAACCATTTGGGTGGTTTAGTCCCAAACTCATTTTTGCAGTTGTTAAAGCCCTTATTATTTATTTATTTATTTAGTGACTTGTTGAAAATGCCAGTTTGACATGTTGAGTGGGTTAAATACTTATGTTAACAAGTTTATATATGGGTTAATATTGGTTAAAGCAAACCAACTTTCAACATGTCAGAGTTCTAGTCCCTTAAGCTTTTTTTGCAGTGGTTATCCCTTAACATTTCACTTTCATTAATATTATATTTATTTTGGTACACATGGCGTCCACGTGAACATTTAACTTGTTCAACTATTCAAAATGGCATTTTCAACAAGTTTGAAAAATGTTCAAGTTATAATCATTGCAGAAAAAAAACTAAAGGACTAAACCCTTTAAATATTGAATGTAGGTTGGTTTATCCAACATTAACACAAGTAAATAAGGTATAATGTTTATATTTTAATTGACAAAAAAGGCATATGAAACTATCAAGAACACAAATACTCTGGAGAAAGTGTGTCCTAATACTGTTAGAATATTGGCCCAGAAAAAACAAAGATAAAACTCGGAATTTTGTGGGAACTACCACGACTCTTTTTATAGATATAAAGAACAAAAGACCACACCTTAAACTCTATACAATGACCCTTTTTTATACTACTTCTAACCTTAATTACTATGAAATCACAGCTCAAACACAGCTGGAATGACAGCCCATTCACAACCAAAATATTCAATACTTTCCTAATAATAACCTTGACTAACATATTCTATATGTTAACTAATTCCACCCTCATCTTTTTTGGTTCACCCTTATACACCCTTGAACATCAAAATTAATTTCTAACATTCTCGCCCTTAATCTTGATGTTGTACCACCTTGGTCTTGAATTTCGAGTAACACCTGTTGGTGATTCACTGTAATTCTTCGACAACTTTCACATCTTAACACCACCATCTCATGAATGTGCAAGAACTTTCTCAGGTCCCATTCATCTTTATATTCAAGGTTGGATATCACATCCCTAAACCCTATCATCTCACAACTTTTACTTCAGGTTAGATCAGATTCTTCTTGACTATCTTTGCATCACACAAATAGTAAAGTCCTCTACTTTTTTTTCTCCTTTTCCTTTGTCATCTCACGCAGCAAACTACTTTTTTTCTTGATGGATCTAAATCACACAGATCTGGTCTCTAGTGCTTTACACACCGCTTTGCTTCCTACACTGAATCACTCAGCTTTTTTTTTATACAAAATTCAGTCTCTACTGACTGATTACTTTCACCTTAGGTCACCTTGTCTCAAGTCAATCAATTTCACTCGCTGAAATCACGTTTCTTCCTAGTCTGATCTGTCACTGATCTTCAAATCTGCTACACATAGCTTTTGATCTTCTTCTTCTTTGCTGCAACTGGGTTCGTGTCACACGAAAAACTTTCTTGCCTTCTGTTTGTCCGGGTTCTTCTCCACATCAACCTGTGTCACACACACTACTCAAACCTAGATCAATCCTTCACGGATTAAATAGCTTCTTCTCCATATCGTATCACACCTTTACAACTTGTATCACACAGGTTTTCTTCACCTCGTTCGCTGCTTCGCACAGTCTCCTTCTCTCCAGGTCCGTCTTCAACGGATATAACCTGAATCACACAGGTCTCTTTCTACTGCAGTTGCGTCACACAACCTGTCTTCAATTGATCTGTCACAGATCAGTACCCTGTTTTGATTGCTTCTCGCAACCGGTTTTCACAGCTCTTTGATCTTTCAACAGCAACAGAAAAAAAAAAACTTCACAAATCCGGTCTGCTGTTTGATTGCTACCCAAAACACAGCCCTTTGATCAGAACCTCACAGCAACCTTAATATTCAATCAGCAGCCCTTCAATGGATCTATCACCGATGGTTTAAACCTGTCGCAGGTTCTTCTTCGGTCAGTCTATCACAGAACTGATCAGGTGGCTTCGTTCTACAAGTCTTCGCGTCTTCGGTTGTTACTTGATCTCCCTTCACTGCCACACAGGTCTCTTTGATCGTCTCGCTCTGATACAAATTGTTAGAATATTGGCCCAGAAAAAACAAAGATAAAACTCGGTATTTTGTGGGAACTACCACGACTTTTTTTATAAATATGAAGAACAAAAGACCACACCTTAAACTCTATACAATGACCCTCTTTTATACTACTTCTAACCTTAATTACTATGAAATCACAGCTCAAACACAGCTGGAATGACAGCCCATTCACAGCCAAAGCATTCAATACTTTCCTAATATTTACCTTGACTAACATATTCTACATGTTAACTAATTCCACCCTCATCTTTCTTGGTTCACCCGTATACACCCTTGAACATCAAGATTAATTTCTAACAAATGCTAGGGCTTGAAGAAGAAAACTCTGATCTAAAATGTATGAACGTTAAGGAGGTGTTTAGGATTGCTTATTAAAACTGCTATCTGCTTATTGTGTTTTGAATCTTATGATACAACAGAAAAGCAGTTTTGAGTATTTAGATAAAAGCAATCTTATTATCTTTCCTTTATTTGAGGATGAATGAGTAGATAGTGAGCTGCTTATTCAATTTCCTAATCTAATTCTAATTATTTTAGCTCTTAGAAAAATCCTTAGAAAAGCAGAATCGCCAACTTTCAAACAGTACATACGCTTATTACATTTCATTACAGTGGAATAAAATTTCAGACTCTATCTCCAGCATTGTGTTTAGTTACAAATGATTATCAGATTCATTATTTCCAAAGGAATAAACAGTTTTCAAAAAACAATCCCAACCCCCCCCCCTTTTTAAATTTACAAGTCCTGTACCCCTACATTTATAATATGTAGACAAATATAATTATGAGGTTGAACAAAATTTTAAAAGCTCACAATTTCAACTTACTGGAACTGAAGCAGGCTTGCAAACAGTAAGCACATCTTCACCTTCATGCAAAATTGTAACATCCAAAGCCTTTACTGGGGGCTCATGCCTAAATTCCAAATAAAATTAGAAGCTTGATTTCACAGTAGTACACAGAAAACATAAAATTAGACTAAAATAACCAATTTGTTTATAAATAATCTGAACAAAAAAACAATACCCACCTGTGTACAAAGTGACTAATCTTTTGTGATGATTGAACTCTGTATGAAATGGGCACTGTCTTTCCATCAACTTGTATGCGACCAGATTTAACAGCATAATCCTACAATTTTATCATAGCATGACTTATAATTTTGCATGCTTAATGCTTAAATTGTGCAAATTTCTTACTCGACATTAGGATTCGTTAATATAAAAAAAAATTATCTTAATCACAAATGCAAGATAAATGTTGCATACAAAGACCAGGAACCTTGAGCATGGGATTCACCTTATTTCAAATAATACTTTCTTATTCCCAAATTGAGCTGCTAATTTTACTATTTATGAGTAAACCAAGTTTGTTTTAATTGAATGAGCGGTTTGAAGTTGCTTATTCCAAAATCCAAATCGGGTATTTCAAAATAAAATAAGCAGATGAACACTTCTAATAAGCAAACCCAAACACCCCAGAAAGTTTCTACTGGTGTAATCACATTATAACTCTGTACAAAGTTCTAATAAGTAAGATATGTTGAATCTTAATCTAGTATTGATAGAGTATTGACATATCTGTAAGATAAACGAGTTGAGCAAATTACAGAAAACCAAATAGACTAACTTCTACAATCCTGATAAATTTTCCAATAAACTTCAAAAAGTGAAAAAAAATAAACAATCAAATAACACAATCTTACATAATAATCACGGTTTCGACCTTTAAACTCATCAGCAAACAGATCAACAATAGTCTTCCCCGCCCACCGATTCTTCGCCTGTTGTCCACAAACCAAATCCACCAATCTCAGGTTCAATTAGGGTTTTAGCAACGCAATTTCACTGTCATTAAATCGATTATGTAAACAGAAACGAGAGGCGTACGTACATGAGAAATGAATTCGAAGTAGTAGGGTTTAACATAGCGGATTCCTGAAAGTATTTAGGGTTTAGATGGTTGAATTAAAGTATGAATCACTGTAAAAGCTATAAGTTTACAAGAAGAATAACAACAGAATTTGCTAATTTAGGTTACCGTTACGGAAGATGTAATCATGGCGTTCCGGTGGGTTCGCCGGAGTTTGCCATACAATCTCCATGTTTTCTCTGTTCCTCTTCATGATGAAACTTTTGTGTTCGTTTTATACAGAAAGAATATTGTTTTATCTACTGTATGATTTCACTGAAGGGGTGTTTGGACTTTGTTTATATGTTCTCACTTCATTGAGGAGTTGTGATTCTATGTAACACAAGTAACTGTTTGAATTATTTCTTTATTTGAATTTGAATTCTAAGTGTGATTATCATAACTGAATTCTGAATTACTTTTAAGGCGTTTGAATCAAATTTTCTGACTTTGAGTTTATGGGTTTCGTAGGACAAAGTTGCATACGTAGTATCTGATTTCTCTTCTGTTCATGTGTAAAGTAAGAGCTAAGTTAATCGCCGGATATACCTCCTTATGATCATTTTCGAAATTAATCAAGGCATGTGAATTGATTGTTGTTTATGCCACTTTACCTCGAGCGTTAGATTATTTATGATCAGTTCAGTTTGAAAATCCTGTGATATGCAAAGCATCACTTGTGTATACCTATTTTCATCGAGTATCTAGCATGATCCTCATACTCATCGAGTATCTCTAAATGACAACACATTGCTTGGTTTTTTGTTTAACACATAAGTCTAAGACACAGAGTATCATCAGTTTATAACTCATTTAAAATAATATACAAAGAGAGGTCATTATGCAAATATGGTTTTTATCATCACAAAAGTTTATCCAAACATATTCAGGTTTTTAAAATCACAAAATCTATAGTGTTCATGGTTGGTTTGTCATGTATGGAGCAACAACTTATTCAAGTGGTGATGCACATCTTAACTTGTAAAACGGTAAGAATACCGACAGAGTATAACACATGACAAAAAAAAGGTTGTTCATGTGCATAGTTTAGTGCTCATGTTCGATTGTATGAATTATTCTCCGGTAACAAAACAGGTTTTACAAAACATTTCTCCTCATATTGCATTTTATCACCAAGGAGACAACACCCCGATCCATCCATCGTATTATGACGCTCATAGCTTAAAAGGTCACAATGTATTCACAATATATATTCTGTCATGCCTTTGTAATAGATTATGTTTGACAACACTTATTAATAATGTAAAAGATGATGTTAAAACAGATCTTTAAATTATTAAGACAAGAACAAATTGCACACTTTTTTAACTTAACATAAGAAGAAGATGTTTAGTAGTAAATAATAATATGTTCAACATAGATGTTATTAGTGCTTTCTTTGAAAGATAGTTAAAATGAAAGTGTAATTACAACAAAACTACCTTGTGGTAGAAAGATGTTATATAATATGGAGTCGGTTACTATACAAATTGTAATTTTCGTGCGAAGCGTATGAAGTCACAAAGACGCGACACGCGTTTTCTGGCAGAGTGATAGTTTCGTCCGCGTCACAATTACACATATAATGTATATAATTACGCAAGTTATATTCATAATTACGCAAGTTATATGTATTATTACGCAAGATATATTTGATATTATACAAAATAAAATTACTCACGTTATAAAAAATAATTAAATAAGTTACATTTATAATTATGCAAGTTATATAATAATTACGCAAGTTATATGATAATCACGCAAGTTATGTTGATATTTACATAGTGAATAATCACGCAAGTTATACGCACAGCACATAGACATTTTTTTTTAAATTGTTTTTAAAAAAAAAAGTATAACAATACTATACTCATATTAAAAAGGATAAAATGCTCGTTTTTATGATGTATTTTTTTTTAAATAATGACATATGAAAAAGTTATATGTGTTTAAAAAAACAGAGGGATTTAAAAAAAAATCAACAATTATAGGTTATTTTCAATTCTACCCCTCCAGGCATATTCCCTTGCGTGATTATTTCATATTAAATCTGAACCGTTCATCCCTTAGATCAATGGTACCTGCTATTTTATACCCTTTGTACAGTACAAATTATAATCTGTGTATCGTAAACTTTCACATATAATATAATATTCTGTAATTTCTGTACTCCCAACAATATGTTTAAGCGATGACATATTCATGTTATTATACTGTATATTCACTTTTTCAATAGAAAAATCATTTTTATATTTTGCTTTTTTTTCATATTATGTTTATATATAAAAATAACATTTTAGAACTTGTTATATACAATACAAAAATAAATTATCAAAATAACCATGTTACAACTTAATAAACCAGTAAAACCACAACAAACAGAACCGTTAAATATAACGGAACAACATGCCTACAATCAACACTTACACCACCACCTACAGAAAAATCAAAACTCACCTGAATGTCTGAATCTAAAGACACTTAAACACCTTCTCTGCAGCATCTATCGTTCGTTGAATATCTTCCTCTGTATGTTTCAACCCCGTAAACCCCGCCTCGAACTGCGAAGGCGCTAAATAAACGCCTTCTTCCAGCATCCCTCGATAAAACCTCGCGAATTTGCCCGTATCGCTCTTTTTTGCATCTTCAAAGTTGTGAACTGGGCCCCCGGTGAAAAAGAACCCGAACATACCGCTTATATGTCCTCCACAGATCTCGTGGCCCGCATGTTTGCCTGCGTTTAAAATGCCTGTGATAAGCTGGCCTGTTACTTTGTCCAGGTAGTCGTAAGCCCCCGGTTGTTGAAGCCGCTTGAGAGTGTGGATCCCAGCGGTCATTGCTAACGGGTTCCCGCTAAGGGTCCCGGCTTGGTACATTGGTCCTGCAGGTGCCACCATCTCCATTATGTCCCGCCTACCGCCGTAAGCACCCACTGGAAGCCCGCCACCGATGATCTTTCCTAAGGTCGTTAAGTCTGGTGTTATACCGTAATACTCCTGGGCCCCACCGTAGGCCAATCGGAAGCCCGTCATGACTTCATCGAATATAAGGAGGGCGTCATTTTGTTTTGTGATGGTTTTGAGAAAGTTCAGGAACTCGGGTTTTGGTGTGATGAAGCCCGCATTTCCTACAACGGGATCGAGTATAACTGCAGCTATTTCGCCTTTGTGTGTGTTGAAAAGGTTCTCGACTGTTGTGATGTCATTGTAGGGTGAGGTTAGGGTGTCTGAGGTGGCGGATTTTGGGACGCCAGGGGAGTCGGGAAGGCCGAGAGTGGCGACTCCACTACCGGCTTTGACTAGATACGGGTCTGCATGACCATGGTAACAGCCTTCGAATTTTATTATTTTTGTTTTTCCTGTGAAGGCACGGGCTAACCGAAGCACGCCCATGCATGCTTCGGTTCCTGAGTTGACAAACCGAACCATTTCTATACTGGGCACCGCTGATATCACTATTTCAGCTAGTATGTTTTCGAGAAGACATGGTGCGCCAAAACTGGTTCCTTTTTTCATTGTTTCTGCTAAGGCTGCAAGTACCTGCAGCTCAGTTCTTTCAGCAAAATATTTCTACAAAAGATAATGCATACATAAAGTCTACGTATTCGCATTTGTGGTTTATAGAAGGCATCAAAGAACTAAATGTCTAAAAGACTCGTGTACCCTTAGATAATTAGGCAGTGTTAGATTCGTATAAAGGAATCACCACGGGGTATGACATTTCTCATTAACTGCTTTCCTCAAACCTTTGTTTCACGGGTTTTTCCGGTGGCATAACCAAAGTGGGTTCAAGAGAGTCCATCAGCCCACCTGTCATTGGAATTTGCTAAGTAAAAAGTGAGTTTTTTAAAGGAAAACGTGAGTTGTATCCTCCAAATAGTCGTCAGCTGACAAGAAACATGAGTTTTTGAAGAAAAAAGTGAATATATATGGAAGGGAACGTGAGTATTTTTTTAGGAAAACATGAACTTTCTTACAATATGTAAAAAACATTCTTTATCAAAACCTTCTAGGGTAAAAAAGGGGTTTTCTTTGGGAGGAAAATGTGATTTTCTGACCCTCAGACCCAGAGGTTCTGGTTCCGTCATTGGGTTTTTCTAAACCTGACTCCAAAGAACAGATGGTCTTGTATACTTTTATTACCATTATCCCATACTAAAACCCTCAAAAGAAACACACCCTAAAAAATTTCTAAAAAATATAGATATTAAGATAAGAGTATGCAGCGAACCTCATCATCTCCATGACCAATGATAGCAGGACCCCACGAACCAACATAATCAATATATTCATTCCCATCAATGTCCCACATGTGTGAACCCTTTACTGAATCAATAACGATAGGCTGACCACCAACTGATTTGAACGCCCGGACGGGAGAGTTAACACCTCCTGGCATCAATTCCTGCCAGTGGAAAAGCAGAAAATGAGGATTCACAACCAAACACGCCAATAAAATGTTTTCATTCTATAATATGCAACACGATAGGACGTTAAAGGGAGTGAGACATCAAAAATTCATAACCAAGATATTTCCTAATGAAAAAAACAGAGGTAAATCGAATAATAAACTTGTTAAGTTGAATCTAGAATAGACTAGTTAAAAAATAACAGGATCTATTTCATATTTACCAGAAAAGCTTCTGGAATATCTTTGTATATATCAGTGTCATTCAGAAGCAATTTGCAAGTTGTTTTTCAGTTTTTCTTATATTTCTTTCAAAACCACAAACCGTCAGATTATACAGAAATTAGAGAGAACAGAAACATATATGTACAAATGTGATACCTACAGCGTGATTTTCAAGTCGATTGTTCTAAAATGCTAAAAAAACATAACATTTCTAAAGCACATTAGTAATTATACTTAAAATCATATATAATAGAAACATACGGGGGATAACTATGCTAAAATGTATTCAACTTTGACATGTATTGAATCTGTGTGTAGCAAACTATTAGCATCATCATTTATGTACCACATGACTTGAGCAAAGGGTAAACTGTCATTTGTTTCTACTTTTGTAATCTTTACCTTTCCTACATATAAAATGAAACTTCAATAATTTAATAAAATCAATAATTTTGTTTTGTAAACTTTTTGCATTGAAATATTAAAATCTAAATGCGTACAATTACAATAGGTGTCAAGTTCAGTTAATTACCAGTGACACACAAGCATTTCCTGGCTTTAGGTTTACCATTAAATCCATTTGGTGCAGTTAACCAAGATAAGTATGTATTAGGAAGCAAGTTTCAAGTCATTTACCTAATTTTTTTATGAAGATCATTCTTCAAAACCATTTCCCCATACCCTACCACTACCTTCTGCTATGAGTGGTATTCTACTGGGTATGTTTGTTTGTTTCATTCTTCAAAACCATAATCCATCCACTTATACTGAAATTATATACAAAAAAGCATATATAATTATGAATTTAAAACCCTGTTAAGCTTTATTTTCAAGTCACTTTGACTAAATTGCTAATGAACATGAACATTCAAAACCTTAATCTGTATGATTATACAAAATGCATATAGATCAGAAACACACAATCATCACGTAAACAGATGAAACAAAATTGAAACAACAACAAATGTAACTGAATCCGAGACTACAAACCTCGTCGGCATTGAAATCATACAAATTATAACGTACAATTACCAACGCAAAACGTACAGAAGCAAAATTTCAAATCAATTTCCCCAAATTCCCGATCACGATCTTCACACAATTCCAGATTCGCATTCAAAACTTAATCAACATGCCATCCAAATCATCAAGTAAGCAGATCATGCGAAATTAAACAGCATTACAGCAACATAGTTAGCTGAATCAGAAGCTACAAACCTTGGCGGCATTGAAGGCTTCTTCAGATTCTTAAGAGTGAACGTTTTCTTCTTGTCGTCGACGGAAAGTGTCATTTTAACGGAGGATAAAGAGCAACGAGATGAAGAAGATCGAGGTGTGGAGGATGATGATGATGATGATGATGATGATGATGATGATAATGTAGGTCGGAGGGTGAGTTTCGCCGGTAATGATAGCCCTATCCCGGCCATTTCTCCGGTGAGTGTGTGATGGTTTGATGTCAAAGAAGATAAGAAAAATACGAATATGTAATGTAACCAAAGAGAGAATGTAATGTGTAAAATAATGAAATAAATTATTATATTTTATTTTTGGTTATCATATAGGAATGTAATAAATTTATTATTTTATATTGTTTGTTAGGTAGAAAATATAAAAGAATAGAATACAAAAGTGGTTATGATAGTGATGACCAATGGTGGTGGTGGCCAGCGGTGGTTGCAGGTGACGGTGTGATACGCGACCGACCCAGGTGTATTTGCGAAAGAAAAAGAGGACAGCTGCCAACATGGGGCAGCTGAGTTTAGTGGTACCCGAAGGTGTATTCGGGTTTTATTGGGATCCGTTTGGGGAAGCGCATGGCGGGAAATATGAGGAGTGGGGAACAATTTCCTCGCATATTTTCAAGAGCAGTTAATTTTTAATTTGTTTATGAATAGCAGGCATAGTTAATCTTTGTTTTTCAGTTCATGTAATTTTGATTATTTTAGTACTTGTAATCAGAGACTTAGCCCCTCTCGAATCGAGCAAACCTTTGTTCAATTCAATCAAGTAGCCTTCTGAATTTTTAAGGTTCTATCATTGGTTCCATTGCCGGAAATCAAAGGTACAACAATGGTGAACACCCGAGGCGGCACAGATGGTGGAAGCGGTTCGAATGATCCAATCGTTGTACAGTTAGCGGCCATCGCCGCCAAACTGGAGGCTATGGACGTGCTGAAAGCAGACATGGCTGAATTAAAGAAGCAATCACCAGCCAGGGAAAAATCCATTAGTGACGGAGATGGTGAAACCAGTTATTCGTATGCCAACCGCCAGCCTTACCACAAGATTGAGTTCCCAACTTTTAATGGTGGAGACCCGCGAGGTTGGATACCAAAAGCGGAGAAGTATTTCAGGTTTTTTCGAACTCTTGAGGAAGATAAAGTGGATGTTGCGGCTATGCCTCGAAGGCGATGCATTAGATTTGTATTTGTGGTTGTCTTCCGAATAGGAGATTGCTTATTGGGAGGATCTAACCAACGCCCTTCAAAAGCACTTCGAACTACCTGAGTTTCAAAATCCTGAGGAGTATCTGTGTAGCATGAAACAGACCAGATCTATCCATGAATATTGTCAGGAATTCGCTCGACGGTTGTCACGGGTCATAAATTGGCTGGATCATTGCCTTTTTAGGAGTGTTCCTGAACGGACTCAAAGAAGAACTGA
Organism: Flaveria sonorensis; assembly: GCA_025506505.1. Lineage (NCBI taxonomy): Eukaryota > Viridiplantae > Streptophyta > Magnoliopsida > Asterales > Asteraceae > Flaveria > Flaveria sonorensis. Next base: position 2,351,442 of record CM046427.1, read on the forward strand.
AAGCGGATGTTAAAATACACAAACCTTGAACGTTTATAAAGCTACGAGTCTGGCGCTTGAATTTGAATCTAAACTCCAACATTCACGATCAGAAAAGAATACCTCTTGGAACTCAACATCAAAACCTGATTATAAACCAAATACCACGGCCATACAAAGTTCTCCCAAATCAAACCCGATACCAAACCCAGTTACCAAATCTCAGATGCAGAAAAACAGTCTTGATTTCTAAAAGGGGAGTGTTTTAGATGCGGGGATAAATATGGCCCAAGCCATCGATGTAAAACCAGGACTCTCAAATTGTTAGAAGCAGAGGATGGGGCAGATGAGCAGCTTCAGTCAGATGCATTCGGTAAAGAGGATACTCCCGAAAAAACGGCTGAGATTAGTCTTCACTCAATCCTCGGGAAATCTCACCCAACAACCATGAAGTGCACGGTATGCTTAATTCCACTGAGGTATTAATTTTGATTGATGGTGGGTCAACACATAATTTCATTTCGAATTTACTGGTGACCGAAATGAATTTACCCACCCAACCGGTATCCCCATTCGGTGTACAGATCGAAAACACAGATGTCATCCGTTGTGGGCAAATTTGCAAAAGTCTCACTGTACAGATTAATGATCTAAAAATTGCACTGGATTTTTACCCGTTTTCTATTGGTGGAGCTGATTTGGTGTTAGGAATACAATGGTTAGCAACTTTAAACACCGTGCAAGCGAATTGGAAGGAATTGTTCATGGTATTTACCATCGATGGAAAGGGTACAAGATCCAAGGCGTGTCATTCGGCCCACAAAAATCCTCTTCCTTTCAGAACCTAGCCATTGAACCCAAAAACCAACTCCCAGTACCTTTCCCCTTACAACCTATAATTGCCCACTACCAGCCTGTTTTCGATGAGCCTCAACATTTACCGCCTCCTAGAGCCCAAACTCACTACATCCCCTTAATCCCCAACTCGACTCCATCAAACATCAGCCCTTATCGTTATCCCCATTCCCAAAAAACTGAAATAGAGAGGCAGGTTGAACAACTCCTGCAAGTCGAGTTCATATAGCCGAGCACCAGCCTGTTTTCCAGCCCCGTTTTATTGGTGAAGAAGAAGGATAATTCTTGGGGTATGTGTGTCGACTATAGGGCTTTAAACAAGCTTAATATCGCTGATAAATACCCAATTCCTAACATCGATGAATTACTCGATGAGCTTTATGGAGCTACGATGTTTTCCAAGTTAGACTTGCGCTCCGGGTATTATTAAATTCGAGTGACTACTGATGACATCAAAAAGACAGCTTTTTGTACACACTCCGGGCATTACGAGTTCAAAGTAATGCCCTTTGTGCTGACTAATGCACCGTCCACCTTTCAAGCCATAATTAACGATTTGTTCCGGCCATTCTTACGCAGATTTATCCTTGTGTTTTTTGATGATATATTGATTTACAGTGGTACCATGGAGTAACACAAAATCATCTGGAGCAGGCTCTAAAACTATTACACGACAACCAGTTCTTTGCTAAGATGTCAAAATGTTGCTTTGGGCAAGACCAAGTTGTCTTTCTTGGTCATGTAGTAACTTCCGAGGGTGTTAAAGTGGAGGAGGAAAAGATATATGCAGCCCAGTCGTGGCCGGCCCAATCCACAGTGAAAGAAGTCAGGGGATTCCTCGGACTCACATGGTACTATCATCGTTTTGTTCAGAACTATGGGTTAATCGCACGCCCACTCACTGCGTTAACAAAGAAAGATGGATTTGTTTGGTCTGACTTAGCTATGCAGGCTTTCCTTGAATTAAAAAAGGTGCTGCTTACAGCTCTGGTGCTGCAATTATCGGACTTCTCGAAGCAATTTGTTATGGAGTGTGATGCCTCATTAGACGGTGTTGGAGTTATTCTTTCTCAAGATGAACATCTTGTGGCTTATTTCAGCAAAGGATTCTCCCTTCTAACCGGTTCAAATCAGCATATGACAGGGAGCTTCTTGCTTTGGTTCTGGTTGTCCAAAAGTGGAGACACTATCTCTTGGGTCACCATTTTATTATCCGAACTGATCATTACACTTTAAAATTCCTTCTTGAGTAGCGTATCACCACCACTGAAAAACAGTGTTTGTTATTAAAGCTTATGCCCTATGATTTCTCGATTGTCCATAAAGCTGGGAAGGAAAACAAAGGAGTCAATGCTTTATCTCGTCGCCCTCATTCCAGTGAGCTCTTGACTCTCATTATTCCTTATTGTTTAGATGTGTATGATATCAAAACAGGGATGCAATCAGACCCCTATACACGGGAACTGTTCTCCAAGGTGCAAGATGATCCAATCGCTCTCCCTGATTTCACAATCTCGGATCAATTCTTGTTTTACAAAGGCCGACTTGTAATTCTTGATGTAGCCGCTCTTAAAATGCAACTACTTCAGGAAGCTCATGATACACCCATTGGGGGTCATGGTGGGATCCTCAAAACTTTCAAACGCCTCTCTCCTCAATATTATTGGCCACACATGAAGCAGGCAGTTTGTCTGTATGTCCAGCAGTGCCTTGTTTGTCAACGGAACAAGTATTAAACACTTTCACCAGTGGGTCTACTTCAACCATTACCCATTCCCACCCGTATTTGGGAGGATGTGTCTATGGACTTTATTGTCGGTCTTCCTCCTTCCAACGGTGCTGACACCATCATGGTCGTGGTTGACCGCCTCAGTAAATATGCACACTTTAGTTGTCTCTCTCATCCTTTTACCGCAAAGGTAGTAGCCGGGCTGTTTTGCAAGGAAGTGGTCAGACTACATGGTATTCCTCGGTCCATTGTCTCGGATCGTGACGTCGTCTTCCTTAGTCATTTTTTGCAGGAACTTTTTCGTTTAAGTTAGACTAAGCTCCACTAGAGCACCAGCTACCATCCTCAAACGGAGGTTCTAAACCGTTGTGTTGAAGCATACCTGCGTTGTTTCACTAGTGAACAACCCAAAAATGGAGTTCTTACTTATCCTGGGCTGAATATTCTTATAATATTGGTTATCACTCCTCCACGGGTACCACACCTTTTTTTGTTGTGTATGGATGGGAACCCCGTACTTTAATTCCTTATGTTGTAGGGGAAACAAAAAATGCAGACTTGGAATAACAGCTGATTGACGGAGACGACATGCTCAAGCTTTTGCGCTCCAATCTTCAAAAGGCCCAAGAGCGCATGCGCAGTCAGGCTAACTTAAAAGGCAGGGACCTTGTGTTCCAAGTTGATGATTATGTGTTCCTCAAGATTCAACCGTATCGTCAGCAGAGTTTGGCCAAGCGTCGATATGAGAAGTTATCTCCCTGGTTTTTTGGTCCCTATCGTGTCAAGAGAGCAAGTGGACCCCTCACTTATGAGCTTGAACTGCCCGTCGATGCTAATATTCATCCCGTCTTTCACGTTTCAATGCTCAAGCCCTCTCATCTTACTAACGCTGCTGCACCTGTTCACTCATTGCCTATTACTAAGGATTGAGAACTTGCCGTTCAACCCCAATCTATTCTTGCCCACAGGTGGATTACTGTTGCTGATCAGCAAGTCCTTGAACTGTTAGTTTCTTGGTATACTCTCCCCATTGAAGAAGCCACCTGGGTGTTAATTTCCTTCTTTTCGCCTTAAGGACAAGACGTTTTACAGGCAGGGAGTAATGATACGAGCCCGACCCAAGTGTATTCGCGAAAGAAAAAGAGGACAGCTGCCAACATAGGGCAACTGAGTTCAGTTGTACCCGAAGGAGTATTCGGGTTTTATTGGGATCCGTTTGGGGAAGCGCATGGCGGGAAACATGAGGAGTGGTGAGTAGTTTCCTCACTTACTTTCAAGAGCGGTTAATTTCCAATTTGTTTATGAATAGTAGGCATAGTTAATCTTTGTTTTTCAGTTCATGTAATTTTGGTTATTTTAGTACTTGTAATTGGAGACTTAGCCCCTCTCGAATCAGGCCAACCTTTGTTCAATTCAATCCAGTTGTCTGCTGAATTTTAAGTTTCTATCACGGTGGTTGGCGATGCCAGCGGTGGTGGTGGCTGGTAGTGGACGGCGGTGGTGACTGGTGTTGGGCGGCGGTGTTGGCCGATGTTGGGCGGTGGTGGTGGCCGGTGGTGGGCGGCGGTGGTGAGCAGCGGCGGTGGTGGTTGTGGTGCTGGGATTAGCTGGTCATCATTGGTGATGGTTGTCGGTGGTGGTGGTTGTGATGCTGGGGTTAGCTGGTCGTAATTGGTGGTGGTTGTCAATGGTGGTGGTGGTTGCCGGTGACGGTGGTTGTCGGTGGTGGTGGTGGCCGGTGACGATCCATCTTGGTGGTTGGTGGTTGTTGTTGTGGTAGGTGGGTGGTGTTGGTAACTAAGGATGAAAAAAGGAATAGAATGAAAAAAAATGAAAGGGATGTGGATGAAATGAATTTAAGGGAATAGAATGAACTTTGTAATGGTTCATTCCATTACCTCCACCAACCAAACATATTTTTTTATTTACTTTTAATGGTTCATTTTATTCCGCCATTTATTATTGCATACCAAACACTACCTAGATTGATAGTAAGTGTATTCATTATATTATATGATATAATTATAAGTGTTTATGAGTGAAGTAGAGAGAATATATTATTATTCAATTTGTATTAAAAAAAACATTGTTCAAACCTTTATAATTTTTTTAATATATTTAAGTGGTTATGAGTGGAGGAGAGAAAAAAGTAATGATAAATGTATAGAAAAAAAATATTATTTAATTGAAAAGAATAAAAAAAAATATAGTGGTTTTTAGTGTAATTATATGGATGGAGATGAGAAATGAGATGTGAATGCTTATATTAAAGCATTCACAGTGGATTCTTCATCTTTATCCATACAAATACAATAAAAATCATTATTTTTTCTCTCTCATTTTCAATTAAATAATATTTTTTATACCTTTATTATTACTTTTTTCTCCATCTTCCATTCACAACCACTTTCAAAAATATAAAAAAAAATATAAGGATTGAACAGTGATTCCTTAAATATACCGATTAACAGTAATATTTTGTCTATTTTTCACTCACAACCACTCAAAACCATTTCCTATAATATAGGAAATACACTCACATAATTTTAGGAATTCCACTATGAATATTCTTAATAAGTTTTATCTTAAATAGCGAAAGTTTTGAGTTCAAGTTTTATTTGTGATGAAAGGAAGAAAAAAATAATTTTAATTTGGCTAAAAGGTTTCTCGTCTAAGATGAGTTTCTTTCTTATGTTAGTCTCAGGTTCAGGACCGATTTATGAGCTTCTCTTTAGAGACATGTCAGCCTAGTGTCTCATGATTCTATACTTAAATAATGAAGATGATCGAGTGATACAGTAACCCGTCAGTGATCCAATTAACGTTCAGAAAAAAGTTTAACTAGTTGGTTTTCTTAACTCCAGATCAATTTTGACTCAAAATTTATATTGAAACGTATATAAAAATAAACATATTGTCAAAGTGTATTCTGAATATAAATCATTACACTGTTGTGAAAATAACTAAAAGTATATTATGTTTAACCACATGGGTTTTGATCGCATGTTGTTCGGCTTGTCTTGGATAAAATTTATATCAAAATATATGTTGGGATAATTACATTGCAACGGCATATTTGGCGTTTAAAAACATTATGTTGTTATGAAAAAAATAACAACATATTATATTTGACCTTGGTCAAGTTTGACCGAAACTTAAGCTGGAATGAATATAAAAATTACACATCTAATAGTATATACAAAACTTAAGAAAAATGTTAAAAGTTATTAGAGAAAACAAAATATGTTTGAAATTAATTATGTCGGAAAGAAAAGGAAAGGACGATATTTGTCGAATAACAGCGAGCAAGTTTATTAAATTGGCTAAGTATATGAAGTTGGAAATATTATAAAGAGACAATATTGTAGAAAAGATTTAATAAATTTTCAAGTTTTTGGCTAGCACTTCTAGTCTTCTACCATGGACCACAGTGACATCAAATTGATAAAAGATTTTATAATTTTACAAGTTTCTTGCTAGTACTCTTACTGGATTTTATTTAAACAAAATCAGATTAATGTACAAATAAATGAATAATGTATTGTTCTTTCGACATTTGAGTAACTATGATGTGAGTATGTGACCAATTAAATACTTGGATGGTATGTTCACACATCACCTTAAAGAAAAGCATAAATAGAGATTAATTAATTGTTTATTGAACAAAAATATAAGAATAACACCAAACACCAATATACTTAACTCAAGTTGTTGAGATTAGGTACCATAAGTCTTATCTTGAACCAAAAAAAAAAAAACCAGGTTGTGTCAAGGTTTTCTCACATATGATGAGTTTTCTCCTGAAGATGGTCTCAGGTTCAGGACTGATAGGAACGAACTAATGTATAATCTTTTCTTCAAGACGTGTCAACCTAGTGTCCCAAGGTTTTATACTTGAGTAATAAAGATGATTGGTGGCCAATGGCCCATCAGTAATCCAATTAATCTTTAGAAAAAGTAACAAAACCAAACTCACGTTGATTCACTTTTACACTCGTGTTAAAATGGTTTCTACAAAAGTAGCAAAATAAAAATAAATTTCAAATTGTTAGATTGTCAATAGGACGTAAATGAGTCATACTCATAAGATATTAAAATCAACTTAAATCAAATTGCGCTTAAACGAACTCAAGCAGAAATTTTAGATATTAAACATGAGTATACACAGCTAGAAATTTTACATATTAAACATGAATTAGTATGTTGGATTTTTGGTTCAATGTAGTCGGCCTAAATAAGCTCAATTTACCTCAGACCGTCTAGGCAGTTAACAGTTTTTATGAGTAGATCTTTTGGGCAATAAATAATCAAACACTCTTGCTTCTTATCATGAAAATAAATCTTGAAGACATCACAATGGACACGACTTTTGAATGCGACTTTTAAGCGAAGCCTATCGAACAAGCACTGTTGTGTGATGCTTGAGAAGAATTTAATCTCCCGCGAGTTTGATTTAATAGTGGTATTCAAAGTCTACTGCATAGTACATACCACATTTTTTAAAAGTACTGGAAATGAAAAATAAAAAATAAAAAAAGAAAAGAAAAAGATCTCTAACATAATTACTCATCTTTACATAGTTTGCTCCTGCTGGCTCCATTTGTGTCCCATGCTTCTCATCTTCTCCAGTTGCAATTGTGTCACCTTTTCCATCAACTCTTTGGTTGTAATTTCTGTTTCCTGCACAAAAGTAAATAAACATCCATCTATTTCAATCATTTTACAAAAATAACAATAAGAATATCGCTAATAACCACCAAAACAAATAAAATGTTAAAAGAAAAAAAAAAAAAAAAAAAAAAAAAAAAAAAACCTTCAGCTTCTTCCTTAAACTTTCCTCCTCAGCATCTTTACGCTCTCTTTCCTCTGAAAATATCGCGATAATACTATCCTGCTCCTTGTTTAATGCCTCATATTTCAGTTTTTCATCCTCTAGCTGATCATACGAAATAAAAATATTAATAATAATAATAAAACAAATGCCGTGCATTAACGCATGTCATGTTGAAACATATGTTGAAATAGCTGGCATGTGTGTCCAAGACGAGGTAACGTCAGTCCAGTCAGCATCAATTTTACACAATACAGGTTGCAGGTCAATTTTTAAAAAGCATCACACCATGGGAATAAAATCTATAACTAAGCGGTTAAACCTCTTAAGGAAACTTGATTAATACTTATAACAATTTCACAAAATAATAATAATAATAAAATTTTATTTAATAAAGCACTCGGTCAGTTTCAAGTTTTAATCCGTTAGAGATAAAAAAACACAATCCAAATCGACCCATCAACAGATGAATGGGAAAATGTGGTGATTACCTGAGCTTCAAGTTCTTTGCAACGCTTTCTTTCAGATTCTAAATCCTGCAGCAGATCACCTAATACCTCTTCTTCTCTCCTTCTCAATCTATAAGAAATAAAACATTCATTAATATGTGAAACAAAATTTAACATAATAATAATAACTCAAAATAACGCACCTTTCCTTCAACTCGCGATTTTCTTCCATCAACAGCTGAAAACTGTCGGTGCCAGAAGTTGGACGAATGGTTCCATTCCCATTAACAACGGAAGCCTGCCAATTTTACAAAAACAAGTTGTAACACTTGAATAATATTTCTAAGAAAGACAAACTGCTGTTTACCAAACAACTTTAAACTAGATGAAAATTAAAAACCAACAAACAATTATTAGAGATTTCAGCAACAGGACTTGTTTAACGCCTAGGTCTTAATTTTGCCACCTCGTCATAATTTATTTTTCATAAGCATTTTATGAATATATAGCGGCTGGTGGTATGGTTTTAACTAGCACCACATCAACAATTTACAAGTTACATTATATCATCGATTGACGATTGTAGCAACAAACGACATATAGGGTGACTGCTAAATAGATCATAATAAGTAAGTTGGTTTATATTTTGCACCTAATAAAAGTTGGCAACTAAAATCAAGAAAAAGTGTGCCCTTCTAAAACCACCAAAGCATGCGGAAATTACCCTTAAATGAGGTGGCGCGCTAACTTGTATAGCTTTTGCAGCTGCAGAGAGAACAGGATTTCGGACCTCAAGAGCTGAAACCGAACGAGTTTTCTTATCCGATAATCCTTTTTGAGAACTATTACCGTTTGCATGTTGCGTATTCCTGGCAGTTTGTGAATCAACATCATGAATGTTTTCTGTCAAAGGTGATGTTGACTCAGAAGAGCTTGCACTAACACCATGAGCCCTATTTAAGTTCTCTCTCCTCTCTCCAACATTAGTAGTACCGTTGATGGGTGCAGTTGGATATCTATCGGGTTTGGACATTGCTGGCTCTTTTTGAGGTCTTTGTGAAGAGAATTTGTCTGATTGTGGAGTGGGCATTGTCCTCGGACTTTTCCTTGAAGGTTCAGCCATGTAATCAGGAGAAGGTTCTACAATAACCACAAAAAGGTTACATAGTTCATTGATTTTTTATGTACAAATTTAACATTGAGATGATAATTAAAAAGTATATTTTCTAAGCAATATAGCTAAACAAGTTTAAAAAAATAAAAAAATTTATGTTATTGAAGAATACATAGATAATATCGTGTTACTCACAAGGCCGGAGGCCCAACTCCATTTATGGATAAAAATTTACTCAATAATGAACAAAATAGGGTCAATTGGAGTTCAAGAGGTCTATTAGCTTTCACTCTCAATAATGCAAATTTAGCATAAAAAAATAATACTCCTATTCCCTATATTAGATATTTATAACCTTAGATTGGCATTAAGCATCCTACTAAAAACTAATCCCATTCAAGCATGTCAAAAACTACCTTATTTTTTCTAGGCTTTACACCTCAAATTACAAAACTTGATTTATAATCAACAGTGTAAACATAGCACAACAAATACCTCTGTCCTCCAAGCCTTTCTTGTGGCGTCTCGGAGCGTAGCCTATCTTGTGACAGAATGTGCACCTGAATCAAGAATTGTATATGTTTCTTAACTTAGAAGTTATAAATAAAATATTAACAATAAGTAATTAAGTACATTAGCATTAACAATATATACATACCAGTATGTCTTCTGCATTTGAATAAGGCGTGATTCAAGTCTTTGTAGAACAGTAGTGCGCTCAAACCCTTGTTTGTCGTGAGCTGGTTCAACAAAATTAGCTTCCAATACACCTAACCAATAGCAAAAATACCCATTAAGAAGATATGTGAACTAGCAAAAAACAGAACGTAAATATAGAAGACATAAATATCAACCTATGACTCCACGACCGTCACTTCCTGCAGCATTCCAGATTCTCCAAAATGGCTGTAGACAAGAAACATCATCAAAAAAATATAGAGAACTGTTGTTTTGAATGAGTGTAGAATCATAAATATCAATATAAGTCCAACCTTTATGAGTCTATTTTTATGATAAACATTGAACCCTTGTACATCAATATGAGCTCTTGCATCTTTTACAAACCCCACAGTAACTACAGCAACCATCTGTTAATTGCAACCGGCAAAATAACTATCATAAGATACCTTTAACTTGGACAGAACACAAGCAGTTTGAAATAGACGTGGCAAAACAGGCCAGTTGGATAACAATTCAAAGTGGGTTGTTCCCATATCAATGAAATGCGTTATATACTTTTGTGCAAAACTTTTTGGTAAATAATAAGTCTGTCAAATATGATTTACAAATATTATATTATTTCAATTATAATATTTTTTTTCTGAAGTAAGATTTTGTGTATTAACAATACATCCGTCTGACCCACTCCCATCTCAACTAAATTTTTTAGTCACCAGATGGAAATAAAAGAAATAAACAAAACAGAATCGACTCTTTTATTATTACATTTGAATCCTTGGGGACCCCTTCTAGACCAGGCTGTGGACGATATGTAACCTCATTTGTCATCATCATATCATTAACTATATTATGATGCTCAACATCCTTCCACGGAGGATTATCCGAAAGTTATGGGGAACTCTTAGATAGAGAATTGATGCATAACTCTGACAAAGAAAAAAAAAATATATTATTATAAAACAATGATCAATAAACAAGATAATATAATACTGCAGAGATGTAGTTATAATGACAACTTATGGCAACCAATATAAATGTACTAAGTGTGGGGCAGTTATTATCAAAGGGGGGTTTGGACTTGCGTTTTGGAACTGATTATCAGACAGTTTTTACTGTTTGGTTAAACAGATACCATTTAGGATAACTGATCACAAATATTAAAAGTAGTGTTTGGTTAAGATTAAGCGTGATTCTTACAGCTTCAAACAGCAGAAGCAAATCCAAACACTACTAGTTTAGGTTACATAAGTATGATCCTTACAACTTCAAACAACAGACGCACCTCCAAACAACTACTTTCTAGTCTCTACTGCCCCTTTTATTAAAAACTAAATACCTAACTTAAAATATTAATACCCGGGTAACACACCCCAAATGGCAGCAACTAATTATAGGAGCAAGGTTTACCCTGAGTGAGTGACGATATGTCAGGAAATGTCTAGAGTTTGGATATTGTTGTGCCATTTCTATATTTTTTTCATCACGATTAACACCTCGAATTTGAATGTCCTGCAAAATGCAAATTTTAATGTCAGTTAACTTCAGGAAATACTGATCATGTGATACCCGCAATGAAGTTACATAGATTTCAAGGCTAACATAAACAAACATGTTTATCGGTATCAAAATCGAGCTCTAGTAGTTCTTGATCATCCTCCCATAGATTGTAAATGATTATGCGTGTACCCTGGTCCTTTATATGATCAAACTACAAGGTAAAAAAGAAAAAATAAATCAATAGCATACTCCTTAAACAATGATACAAGATAAAGATGAGAAATTGAGAATTTTGACCCATTTATTGAATCAAGCTATGTTTTCTCTCTAAGACATCCAACAAATAAAATAGCATAAATTAAACTTGAAAAAAAAAACAAAGTAGTGTCCTGTTTCAATTTGAATGCATAAAAAAATCCTAAATCATATTATTCAAAAAGTTAGATAATCATATTTGGCAGGCTGGTTGTTTACATAAGATTTCAAATACAATCGTTCCATAAAAAAATACAAATAAAACTTTACAAAAGTTCAAGTCAACCAACCCAGCCTGTTCTGACAGGTTTAAAAGATACTCATTTGGACCCATTACGAAACCCCCCCAACCCACCCATTTTGCCACCTTTAAAATACCAGGAGTGTGCTTTATGGCAATAAAAGAATTCACTGCCAACATATATAAACCATGCAGTAAAGAAACTTTACTTGTTTCAAGAGGTCTGATTCACTTGAAAATGGAGACCATTGTACCACTGCCTCGAGATTTTTATCCCAGTCACTAGCGGACGATCGTTTCATCTTTTTCCATTCTTTCCCATCTTTTTCATAATCAAGCTTACAAATGAATAATACAAAATAAGTTACTTGCTACAAGAAGATGGATTAAACAAAAATTCAAAATCACATCACAACCTACCTACATCTCTTAAGTTAAACATTTTATGAAAAGGTCTAAGGCTCTCTAGACAGTTTTAAGAGTTAAGAATTTAAAACATAGTTTTAATTAGTAGAAGTTGCAACTTGTGAGCATGTGTTAATTTAATTACCATGGGAACTACTATATCTTCCTTCCCTGTGCTTCGCAGAAATGTGTAGGACAATAGACCAATGCTTTGTGTAGACCTTCAAGGCAAATACCGAATTAAATGTTATTAGTTAGCGCTTTTTGTAATACCAAATGTAGTTAAGCAGCTTCAGTTACAGAATTGCTATCATGGTAACTAAAGATGTGCAAAACTTGGTCCAAACCAATACACCCGGTAAACCGAGCTGAAACCTGACCGGACCCGTTATGTACAGCCGTTCTAGGTCCACAATATGAAAAGAATCAATTATCGGTATCATTTATTGGTCTGGTCCAATTCGGCTTTAGACCACTGCACACTCATACTGTTAATGTAAAACTTGGTTAATTGCATAAATGGACCACAAACCTTTTCCCATTCTTCCCAGAGCATCGAGAAAAGACGATAACATCAGCTCCAAGCCTCATGGTGCTTGTCTTGAAACCATTTCCATCTGTTGAAAAAATAACACAACGGCATGGCTTATTAAAAAACTACAGTGCTCTAGATGCCATATTACAACCCTCCAAACCCGAGAACATAAAACTAAAATGACATAGCTGGAATATTGGCAGAATTCAGCAGGTCAAATGAGTTACATAGCTGGCAATAGACTCGGGTCAAAACAGATACTTTTTGCACAGGAAGCCGGATTGTGTTCTTCCTCGAACACTTTTTGCCCAAAATTTGTACCACTTTATTTTAGTCGAGATTGTGACCATAATCCAACTTTTTTAAAAACAATGTCCAGCGGTTCTAAAGATAAAACTTACACTTTGACAGCTTTTGACCAATTCGATTGACCACTAAGCAGTTAAATCGGTGAAATATCGGATATCGGTCAACGACCGATATTTGATATATCGGTTCTCGCGGTGATATATCGGTGAGATATCGGTAATTGCATTATATATATATATATATATATATATATATATATATATATATATATATATATATATATATATATATAATATTAATAATAAGATACTAAAATAGTCAAGTAAATAGTCAAAATACTCAAAAACTAAAAGTCAATAGTTAGTATTTAAACATGATGACATAATCTAATCAAAAGACTCAAAAACTTCCTCCGAGTCCACATCACCCAAACAATTCAATTGTTCATCAAGATCTTCCACTTCAACTACTACTTCATCATCGTCATCATCTCTGTAGCGCTCTTTTTTGCTCCTTGTACTTGGCCCAACTTCTTCGTTTCCTCCCATTGCCTCCCGCACAACCGACCAACAAAGACCACCTTCTCTACCATCAACAAACTCTTGAAGCTCATCTTCTGTTGGGACAACAAACTCTAGAAGCTCAACTTTTGTTGGGAGAAACCGATATTATCGGTTTTTTCAACTGATATATGAAACCAAAATATAGGCAAAATAGGGACATATCGGCCGCTATTAGCGGGACCGATATTCTGGACCGATATTCTAACCGATATGGATTCGTATGTCCGCTAACCGCTATATCACCGCTATAGCACCGTTATAGCGCCGCTATTGACTGCTTAGATTGACCAGTTCCGATCTTAACTATTTTTAGCCGTACCCCTTGACAAGTACATATAAAACTTAACCCGAATTGACCCATTATTTAGCAAATGGGTCAAAACTTAAACCTATTTAAAAAGGGATAAATTCGATCACAATGATATGAAGGTCACTTACATTGTCCAATTGTATCCTTGACCTTGCTTTTTAAAGAATAACCAAGAGACATGCAATGTCTCATTTTTTCCGGGTCCATCCCACCACCATTATCTACAATTAAAGAGAAGGGAAGTACTTAAAAGAAACAAAACTAGCACAAGTAATCCTATAGTAGATCGATAAGCGATGCTTACCTTCAATTAACAACATTCTGTTGTTATCTTTCTTGTTTGTTAGCATGTCGATATTCACATACGTGGCACCGTTACAAACCTAAAAGCAAAATGGGAGACAGCAAAAATAATGCTTGCAGGGTCAATAAGTGCAACTTCAAAAGAACTAAATATTATATATATAAACATAGAAAGTACCTCATCTAGTGAATTGTCCAAAAGTTCCGCAAAAGCTGCAAGTGTACATAGAAATAGAGGGAATAACATTACCACCAAAGTACGTTGATATAAAGAACTACAGGAAAATAACCACATAGAGAAAATAAAATTACCGCCAAGAACCCATTTATGACTAGTTGCGTTAGAGTGCAGAAACCTTGGATGAACCCTCAAATGATCCATACCACCTACAGATATGAAGTAAGTGAGGTATAAAACTTGCTCTAACTATCTGAAACTATTAGGTTCTAATAAAGTACATATTTTACTATATAAAATGGCAAGGTTAAAAATGATTATAGCCCCTACGCACCACTTTCACATTCAAACAATTACAGTAAAATGTCAAGATGGAAGATGTGCACACTGCACACTAGCATGCAGCTAAAGGCTACTACAAGTAATTCAAACTATGAAGTGCAAACAAAAATAGAGATCAAGCCAAATTCAGAGACATGCAACTAGTAAAAGGAAGTACATAGGCGAATCCTAAGGAACATTCATTACATTGTCCATTTGTCACAAAAGAAACAAAGTAGCACAAAATTGCAACTAAATACAAACTGCCCTGGTGCTAAAAGAAGTCAAGGACGCTTTTGAGATATGTATAAACATGATACTTGGTGCCCTTGTCAAACTTGCTTATAGTTCTGTCGCCTTTCCAGGATAAAGAATACAAATGTCAGGTTACAGCATCTTGATTCAAAGTACTTTTTACTATTGTAAGATACTAGTTTGCTTTGCCGCACGTTGTGGCGGAGACTGTGATGTGGTTAAATGTATTATTTAAGGATTTAAGAGCAAAGAAATGCAAAATATATTTATTATAATATGTTTAATATAAAGTATTTTGTCATAATATTACTATGTTTAGGTTTTTTTAGCGGCTCTTAATCTACCCTTGTTTAATATTCCTAAATCCATCAAAACTACATATGATAGAACTTAAACTCTTAATCTTAAAAGTGCTAAACCGATGCAAGGGACTGTTAATGTAATAATTGATAATTTAGCTTATGACAGGGTTCTATAGTTGTAAACATTTAAAAAAATTGTGTTATCTTTAGATAAAGTGAACATTTGATATATAAATGTCTGCATACGTATATTTAATTAAGATTTTAAACTTATACTTTTTTGTTATGATGTAACTAAATCTTTAATACTTAAGTGTATGTAACATTTTGATATAGAAGGGTTTTTTATAATTCTTTATGTAATAATAATAGCAGTGCATTTGATATTCTGAGTGATGAATCATGCAAGAATTAAATGTGTGAATAAGGAGCAAAATAAATATGAAAAAAAAATTGGACAGACTTCAAAATTTATAAAACTCAATTTCATAAAACTCTATATTCTGTGTCCTTCTGTTTAAGTCATCATCGTTTGTATTTTGCAGACATCCTTCTGTTTCTTATGACGATTAATGAGTCACCATCTCTATCGAAGTCTCCCTGTTAGAGGATTGATTACAACTGGTTGTGATATTTGTTTTATAGAATTGAGGAATAGTAGTTCCGTCTCAAATCGTTCTGTCTGTTCGTTTTGTTCATCATCATCTTCGATTTCAGGTTTTTCATCTCCGATTTCAAGTTTTTCATCTCCGATTTGATCACCATCATCTTCGATTTCACGTTTTTCATCTTTAATTTGTTCAATCAGGTTTTGTTTAGATTCAATTTGATTTCTTACCAACCCCATTATCTTAAATTTGTTTCATACGAACCCAGTATGTTTAATTTTGTTTCAGGAACCGATTATTTGTAAATTCTACGATTTTGTTTTTGTTTTATTTTGATCGACCAAGATGACGGTTTTTTTCTCTATTTGATTTTTTATTATGGGTTTCATATGTTATGTAAAAGATTTATGTTTTTTGATCTGCTTGCAACAACCGGTGACTTGAATCGATGTTACATCCGTTAACGCCGTTATGAGGTTTGTCGCTTGCCATAAACCGCCACAGACGACGGTAATTTTGCCGTAGTCAGTTCTGTTGTCCCTGTAGGTTATTTAACGGTTGTCATGGTTACCGCCGAAAGACTATTTGTCTTGCCGTCAATTTGCTTTTTGTAGTATATATAATTATAGAACATTCTGGCCTATCATCTACAAGGGTACACCATAATTTCTCAATCATTTGAATTCAATCTTCTGTTTCATATAAACCACTGTGACCCTTGCTCATCTGTAAATCTTATAATGTCATATTCAAATGTATAATTAGCATAAAGATTACTTCATCCTAAATCCAGAAGAAAAGCAAGCACTCATATATGTTTGTTGAACTGTAAGCCGGGAAAACAAAAGTTTCTTAAGGAGTGCTAAGTGGTCTACTGGACGTGAAACGTTCTTTTGGCTAAGTGGATATATAAGCGCACCCATTGAGTGGTCTAGTTTTAGTGTGTAAAATTTAGTTAAAACAAGACGCCTCCATAGAATTAACTCTTTGTACAGTATAAGATTACAGTTCTAGTACTGTGTTATTTGATAAAACTACTTTTCTTTAGCTGTTGTTTTACTATTCCATTAATACAGTAACTCAACATAGATTGGCAGGATTCCCCTCAAATTTTAAAAAGATTGATTGATGATGAAAAGTTGAACCACGGCAATTACTCCCAACTCATGCTTCTTAATTCTTCGGGTAGTTGTTGCTCTAAACTAACTCAAACACCCAACTCATATGATACTAGTTATGGATAAAGTAACTAAACAGTAACAAGCTATGGCCTATAGCTTGAACCCTGCTACATAAAGGTTTGGGAGAAGTTTAAAGATCAACCCCAACAAGACTACAAGTTAAACTCCCTAACTGTTCTTAACTTTCTCTACGACTTCTAACATTTATTTCCACAAAATCACCATAATCTTAAATCAGATTACGAAACACGCTAAACTCCCTTCTGTTCTTAACTTCCTCCGCGTATTCTAACATTTATTTCCACAAAACCACCGTAATCTCATATCAGATTCAAAAACGCAAGTAAAATTCTGTAAACTCAACAAAGCAACGAAACATAACAGCAAAACGTGCAATTAAAAGCAGTAACCCTAAAAATCACAATTAACACCAATTAAACCAAAGATTAACATCACCGCCTTTCCACATACCTGTCGACGCACTCCAATCACCAGACGACCGACCTTCAAAATCACCAGCCTTCCAAAACTGCTTACAGCTCTGCTCCGGCGCACCACGGCTCCCCTTCGCACGCTGCACCGTCGCCTCCTTACGCGGCAACGGATCCAAAAACCCTACCGGAAGAACCACACCGTCACCATCACCACCACCACCTCTCTTCCTCTTACTACTCTCCACCTCACCACCACCGCTCAAAACCCTAGATCTCTTCCCCTTACTTCCGGAAGACGAATCGTCATCGGAACTTTCGAGATCAATCACCGCAACCTCCGAAACATCCTTCCGTTTACTACTGTATCCACTCGTGCTTCCGTTTGCTACTTCGATGTACTCCTGCTTAACTGCAACTCCGGCCATCGTTCACCGGCGATTCTCCGGCGTACAATCGTCCTCCGGCGACGGAGAATGATAATTATAATAATAATCGTACTGAAATAGTGGAATCTTGTGGTGATTTGGTTTTTCACCGGTGAAATCGATTCTATCGTGTGAAGCCCTATGAATTATGATCGATGATTCGTGTGGTAGTGGAAGTTATATAATAAACACGCAAAAGGGGCAAGCGATATGTTGAACTGTAGATATGATCCGATTACGCTTTTACGCGATATTGTTTAAAGAATTTATACCCATTTTTTTTTAAATAAAGGGTGTTTTAAAAAATTAATGGTGTAATTTTTAAAGCGACTGTGACAACAGTTTAATCGGTTAAATATGTTAGTTTTACGATTTGTGTGGTGTTATACGACATGTTATATGTGTGTTAAAATATAAAATTTCTTTGACGCAACCCGATATTTTGATATGCGCGTGAACTATTTGATTTGATGTAAGATTTCTCGATATACGTGTGAATCTATAATAATAAAACAAATAACTATCAACACATGGTTATTTTATAACACGTTCACATCAACTTCATCTACCCTCCACCTGAAATTGTTCACGGATATATTTATTATTTTAGGTACAAATCTAATTTTAAAAAGGTTTTCTTAAAAATCTTAATTTTAAAAAGGTTTTTTAGTAATTGCTTATTTAATACTATATTAATCATAAATTCTTTCTATTAATAAATAAGGTTTCTATTAAAGTGTTATAATAAGACTTAATTTTTGTTAAGATACCTAGCTAATCATTGTTAAAACTATAATACTATAAAAATATATATAAAGAGATTTATAGATATTTATGAATAATAAAATCTTTTTTAATACTATTGTTTATAACTTATAAACATGATTGTTATCTATAGTAATAATATACAATTTCGTTGATTTGTTATCTATAATATATATTAAATTATATATTTATAATATATTATATAATTTTTCTATTTCAACACGTGTAACACATGGTTCTAACGTAGGCAATTAACATGACATAAGATTTATTGTATCCGCTAAAAAAATATTATTTTTGTCATATGTCATCATATTAAGTCATAATTGCCACATGTTAAAAATTTAAACAAATTTTACCACTTGGCAACATCTCTTTTACAACATCTCTTTTATTTTCAAAAATATTGATTTAATTTTGATATATAATAAAAGAAATGAGGTTTAGCCATATCGTAAGATTTTAGTCAATGCATTGTCACATGGCATTTTCACAATATACAATTGACACGTGATATTTTATTAGTAATATGAAATTAAAAAAAATATTTAAATATGGTTTTAAAAGGAATGTTTAAATAGTATTTGATGTATAATTACACAACATTCTAAAATTAGATTTTAAAATTTAATGATTGAAACAAAAATTTAAAAATTTTAAATTTCAAATTCAATCTACAATTCAATCCAAAATTTTATCCAAGTACAACCAATTAAATTAGTTAAATTTAAAATTAAAAACTAATAATTTGAATATTCTAATGGAGCATATATAGTTCACAAATTATAAATTCTAATGGTAACAATCAATCCGAGTATTTTGGTTTAATAATTTTAAATTTTAAAAATCTTCTATATTTTAACAATATCGTATAATATTTGTTTGCACTATATAACATAATACCATTATTTTATTATATATATATATATATATATATATATATATATATATACAATAACTTTTTTCTGTTTAATGTTCTTCCACTACCAAAGGTATTCTGATAAAAAACTTATCGCACTTCTTATTATTCACACGATCATTATCTTTGACTCATTTCGTATTGCATTCAATTACAATATTATGTACACTTGGATTTTAAAAAGAGTTTTTAATGATAAACCTTAATACTGATATTTTTGTCCTGCGATCATAACTTTAACTTCGTTCATTTTTTTATGTATACTGCTTTATAAATGAATGACTAAGATGAAACGTGGCATAATTGTAAGCCTCCTCATAAAAAATTATTCTCGCTTCTTTCTCTTATTAATGATAATACTCTAATATATCTATACTACTATATTAAGGAGGAATGAAGGATAAAGAGGTAATTTCATATGGGGATTAAGACATCCATATGAAAGGTCATGTCTAAATACTTAAAAATTAACCCCTTTGTTTCATTAATGCCCTTAGTATAACATATGATTCACATGGTACAAAACCTAAAGCATATACATTTACCCAGCCATTCACCTTTAATGCCATACATTGTGGGTGTTTGAGATTGCTTATTGAAAACTCCTTTTAACTTTTGAAAAGAAGATAAATTGAAAGGAGGTGAAAGTGTGTTTGGATGGAGATGAAGATATGAGGAGAAAAATGAGTTTTTGAGAAGTTAAAAATTTTAACTTCTCAAAACTCCTTTTGAGAAGTCAAAAGAAGGTGTAAATAAGCAATCCCAAACATGGCCGTTATTGCTATTGAGCGCTCAGTCCCCTTCCCCTTCCCCTCTCCGGCCAACTCACTCGCTGGGAGCATTCATCACAGGGATCATTTATAATTGCATGGATCATTTAAGTCCATTCAATTTCACCATCTCTACCCGAAATCTTATAGCATCCCACAAGTCATGTATTGTTTTGCAGCAAATCTTGCTTTTAAATCTAGGTAATCTCTCATCTCATCTCATCTTCCTAATAATTGTTAATCAACACCCTTCTGATTGTATCTATTCAAGATTTTATTTTTTGTTTAGACACTCAATTGTCTAACTAGTTGCCATTCTTTGTTTGATTTTTAGGATTGTAAGCAACAAAACTCAACAGGTATTATATTGATCTTGTTATATCTCTGTTTGATTTTTTCACATACATGTATGTTCAATAGGATCGCCCAGTTCATTCCACTTCCTTTGCGATGGCCGCTCAATCATCAATCCCATTCCTTGATTTCGGGTTCTAAGGATTTCACCTTTTGGAAAAAACAGAGTCTAAGGTATCATTTTTACCTATATCTATTTGGTTCTTGCCTTCATTAATTGTCTTTAATTTAGGTTCTTTTTGTTCCAAATTATGGTTGTGCAATTCATCGATTGTAGTTCACCTCTTTCGAGGATCCCAAGCTGACTTTTGTGGGCCAGTCATACGCATCGTTTTAACAGCCAGTCATGGAGGAAACCAAAAATTAGGGTTAACTTCTATGGTGTGGCATCTTAATTTTCAATTGGCTTCATTATTTGATCAATGTAAGCTTATAATTTCATCTAACTTTATGAATTTACCATTGTTGTTTGTTTGATGTCCTTAGTTAATTTATATATGAGTTTTAATGTGTTGGTATATCGGTTTTTTATCCATTTGGGTGGGTTTACGTTATTGCTTAACTAGGGTAGTTGATTGCATTCCAATATTTGGTTTCATGCTAAACTGTCTTGAGGTTTTATATTGAATACTGGTTTTGTTTGCCCACCAAATGTTGAAAGTTAGCTTAATTTTTTTATATGTTTCAGGTTTTGTAATATTGGGCTGCGAGGTGGTATAACTATAGTCATTTTAAAGTTAAAATCCCACCTTTACAAGGTAACTTTTCCGCATATTAACTACAATTAGAAACACTTTATAACTAGGTTTTTGATTTGAATATTTGTTGGTTAGCAATGTGTTTTTTAGGTGTTGTTTGTGGTCATAATATATAAAAAGTACATAATATTATGCTAAATGCAGCCTAGATTAATAGGCCTAATTTGTATCTAGATGTTTGCTTACATGTTTAAAGCTGGATAACAATTTTGGATCATGTCTTGGTGGAAGTTGGTAGAAGTTTTGGTTGGAAAAGCTAACTTTTAAAAAAAGTCTTGAAATTGGTTCTAAGGTGACATAATTAGATGATATTACAATCCAAGTCAAAATTTAAAACTTTATATGATTAACACACATCCTATATCTTCAATTATTCAACAAATTTTGATGCCTGTGCGTAATTGACTTCAATCATGCTTAGTTACATGTGTTATTTTGATTGCTTTAAATTAATTGACTTAAAAAACAACAATAGCAACATATAGTAAGTAAAATTGATTAGAATCATTAGCAAGGATCAATATTAAAATTAAAAACACACAAATGAAAGAGGATGATTATAGAACACATCTATGAACAACAAGTCAATTTCTGCATGATTATATCTTAACTTTTGGGTTCCGAAACAACTTTGTTCATATGTTAGATTTATCTATATATTTGTTTAGCAGATTCAACATGAAATAATAAATAAGCTTTAACATGGATTCTCAAGAAGTTAGTAGTAAGTTTTCTCATTCGTTTTAGTAACCAAGTGAAAATTTTTAAATGAATATTAGATGGACAAACTAATTCTTTGATTTCATAATTGTTTCAAAATATGGTTTGAGTAGCATGCTAATTTAGCTTCAAGGTCCTTCAAATTGTCAGATCAAGTAGCATATTATCACATCATTTGAATATGATCTTTGGGTGTAAATTATTTTTAATCAGGTAGCCAAGTTTGCATTTAAAAGTATTTTTTTGGATATAGTTCTTCTTTTTCGATGTGTGTTTATTGTTCCTAAGATTAAAAGGCCCACTCATGTCATTGCTTTCGAGTTTCAGGTACCTGGTGCATGCTACAAGCGTTGTTTATATTTGTAATGTATGGGTTTGTTTGTTTATTGTTCCTAAATTCTTTGAAGACGTTCTGTTTTCATTATGTGTATATGTATTGTTCTTTTTGGTGTTAACAGGGGCATAATTTCTTATTAACAAAATCAGAAAGTGACACCATTTGATCGAGTAAAGCGACAAGATCCAGAAAAGATAACATTTAAAAATTCCACTGCAACGCGCTGGTTAAGCTACTAGTAATTTTATACATACATTGTCAAATAAAACAATGTATTATTTAATAAATTAAAAACCTGGTTTTTTTATTAAAAACACACTTTAAAATTTTTTATAGATAAAGTATTCTAATACAACAGACTTTTTATAAAAAAATTCATTTTTCTTAAAACAAATTCTTAAAACGATATAGAAAACAACCACAAAAAATCTATAAAACAAAGTTTAAGAAAAAGATGTTAATGTTTATTACTTAAAGTAAGCTATTTATATATAACTTTAATCATATTTTATTTTCAAGTGATGTTTAATTCATAATTTTTTTACTAATTATTTAATATTTTATGTATTCAACCTATGTAATACACGAGATTCTAACCTAATTCCTAAATATAAGTGCAATTTATTTGATGAGATGCGATATTTTATTAATATATTTGAGTTATGTGACACAATATAAGATTCATTGATATACGTGTGAGTTATTTGACATGATATAATATTCATTTATATATAGGTGTGAGTTATTGACACGACACAAGATTCTGTGATATGCATACGGATTATTTGTGCAGGATTGGTATTTGTCTCACAACACAAGATAATCACATAAACTCACTTGATGTCACTCGGGTTAATGAAGCAGAATCCTAACCAAGTTCACAAGTAATATAATAAGTTTAAACAGAAAATATAAAAGCACACGAGTGGTTTTCAAGATACTTGTATATATTACTTCTCAACTCAGTATTATAAGACTCTTACAAGCATTATTACTAAGTTACATGGAGAAACTATATATACTAGTATCTACAGCCGTTTACTTGGAAAACCAGCTGGAACTTACGACTAGACAAATACTACATTGTTTAGAAGTAAGATATCTAAGATAAAATAATAATATCTTAGATTAGGTAGTCATAACATGTCCATGACTTACCTTTTGTCACCAACTATAAGCGTATTTTTAATCATATTAATTATACGTATTTTAAAATTGTTTTGAAATAAAATTTTCATTCTATTTTCATATTTTATCATAAAATATCATTTTATAATTAATAAAGATTCATTCGATTTAATATTTTATTTATTTAACCCATGTAATACACGGATTTACTAAATCTAATACTCTAATAAAAAAATAACTAAACAAGACTTGTAGCAGGACCACATTCCTTCTAATCAAGATTTTTTCGTTTTTCTCTTTTATTTAATAGTTACCAAAATTATTTAATTTCTTCACAAAATTTTTAAATAAATTAGGAAAGAGCTATTTTCATTAATGTTTTTTAATACATTTTTTTAAAACTTTCTTTTTTATAAAGGTAAATAATTTATAAATAAAAAATGATTAAAATTTGAAGTTATAATAACGAATTATTTTTAAAACGATTTGTTTTGAAACAAAATGTTTAGTTATTTGTAAAGAAAAAATGTTTAAAAGGTTGATATCATTATTCTATTATTTATTTATAAGTAATTTTAATCATATATTATTTTAAAATATCGTTTTAAAATTATTAAATTGTTATTCCATCTATATTTTAAGTATTCAACTAATGTAATATACGGGTTACTAAAGTGAGTCTAATAATATAGAGAATTATCCACTCAAAACTAATGCAAAGATTTCATGATACTCATAAAATCTATATCTTTTTTTTTATTCATGAAATCCCAACTAATTTAATCATTGTTTATTTCTCTCAAAGTTTAGTGAATTTCCAACCATTTGAAATTTTTCATTGACATTCAAAACCATCTCATATATAACCTAAGTATTCAACCACACAAAAACAAGGCAAACCATAAAAACTAAAAAAACAACCATAATTTTATGTTTTCCTATATCGATTCTTCGATTTATGATTCCATACAAAGCCCATGATTGTTCTAGCCATCGACTATTGGAAATTTACAAGTTGTAACTATGCAAGTTGGCATGTTTCTTCTTGTCCCACATTGGTGGGGGGAGAAAACACTAAGTGACTTATAAGGGGGTTTCCCTTATGGGTCACCAAAGTGACAGTTGGGCCAAGAGAAGGGCTAAGCTTACACGCGCGCCGAGACAAAGACGCGAGCTAGCGAGTGGGCGTGTTTGAGGCGCATTTTGCACTTTGCACTTTGCACTTCGCTAAGAAGCTTTTATTTTTAGCTAAGGTCCGGTTCGAGAGACCTGTAAATATAATCGAAACCAACTTCGAGATATATACGGTGGATAGAGTCGATTAGTTCAGCAGTTCAGGATAAAACTGCGTAACCGAATTTGCGACTGGTGGGGGTCAACTCCATCCCCCGTTTTTCTCATAATCGGTTATTGTTTGAGTCTATAAATATGGAGCTCCTGGTTCGAGTTTAAGCATCCCAAAAGCTACATCTTTTCTCTGCTACACATTTCTCTATATATGTTTCCTCACGAGCTTTACATTGATCTGGTTCCATTACTGTTGGAACACCAGATTCATTCTACATTAAATCCTGGAGTTTACATTGTAGCTTACAACAAATAGAGCGCGTGAAATTCTTTAAGTACAAGAATACATTCCGTGCAGTTCATCTTTCGAAGAACATCATTTAACAGGCTGGTTTTATATTATTGTGTGTCTTTTAATTCGTCCGATAACGGGAAACTCTCCTTCTACCTTTCTTATGATCAGTTTTGGTCACGAAGGATTAAACTGATTCCACCAATGACTTGGTAATAATTAATTAATCTCTGTTTGGTCTGATCTGTTTTCAACAATCTTAAAGGATTTTATTTTATGAACGCTGAACTTCCTAGCACTAATCTGAGATTCATGAATCCAGAGTTTGTCAAGTTGGACAGATTCGACGGTCAGAACTACACCCGTTGGGCTGATAAAGTCAAAGTTATGCTAATTGTTCTAAATCTATATTATGTTCTCGATCTGTGCTTGGCCCGATTCCAAACGACCCGGCTCTTGAAGAGGGAAAGGAACCGGATCAGCAAGTGATTTCTGATCTGAACAAGCAAAGACTCTTCCGAAAGAAAGCTAATGATCTTTGTCTTGGTCATATCAAGAACTCACTTTTTAATCGCCTTTATGACTTGTACTCGTAGGTTACAAGTCCAAGGGATTTATGGAAAGCTTTGTAACTCAAATACAAGGCTCATGAAGAAGGTACTAACAAGTACCTTATTGCTAAGTATTTAGATTTCCAAATGATGGATGAAAAGTCAATCTTGGAGCAAGTGCATGAACTCCAAGTGCTTGTTAACAAATTGACTGCTCTTTCCATTCCTCTATCGGAAATCTTTCAAGTAGGGGTTATCATTACTAAATTTCCTCCCACTTGGAAAGATTTCTCCAAAAGAATGATGCACAAAACTGAGGACTACTCTTTGGATGAACTATTAGGAAACGCGCAATAGTGACAAAAAGAAGTAAAGTCGGATTGAGTGTTAATCATGTGGTGACCAGGGGGTCTGGGCAAAAGGGGAAGCATGGATCAAAAAAAAAAAGAAACCGCTTGCACCTAAAAAGAAAGAATTCAAGAAACTGATTCAAAATAATAACCAAGAGCCTAAAAGATCCAGAAAATGTCATGTTTGTGGAGAAACTGGACATTATGCACGATAATGCCCTCATAAAATCTGGTCCTACGGCTGGCTCCACAAATGCAGTTGATAATCTTACCAAACTTGTAGCAAATGTGGGAATTGTTAATGTTAATATGTTAGCTCAGCCTACACGCGTGTTGGCGTGTAGGGGATGGTTTTTGGATTCTGGAGCTACTATTCATGTATGTGGGAACCATTACGCGTTTCAAACCTATGGTCCCGTACCTGAGGGAACTGTGGTTGTATGTGCCGATGGACATCGTGTAGGAGTTCGTGGGAAAGGCACGGTGCGGCTAAACTTCAGAAACGATCAGATTGTGACTCTTCAGGGTGTGTTGCATGTTCCTGGTATAACAAAGGGCCTTGTTTCAGCGGATAAGTTTGATCGGAATAGTTACAAGCCGGTGCTTAAGGATCTGCGTGTGAAATTTTCTTTGAATAACCTATATGTGGGTCAAGCTAAAAACACGGTTGGAATATATCGTCTTGACCTAGCGGAAGATGGGAATGAAGAGGAAGAGATTGAGAATACTGGCATCTCTGTGCTTGATGGTTTTGGTAGTGAAAGTGATTGTGATAGTGGTTTTAGTGGTGATAGTGGTAGTGTTAGTACCTTTGCTAGTGATGTTTCTAATTGTATCATCGTTGGTTATGAATTGAATGCAATAATGTCTTTTGATTATATCGATTTTTCAATTTCTTTATGGCATAAACGTTTGGCACACACAAATATGAAAAATATTAAAAAAAAATACAAACTAAAGGTTTAATAAAATTAAACGAAAAAGATTTTGAAAAATGAAAAACTTGTGTAAAATCAAAATTTACAAAGAAACCTTTTCTGAGTGTTCAGCAACGCAATACATCACTACTAGAACTAATGCATTCAAATATTTGTGAACTGAATGGAATTCTTACCCGCGGTGGTAAGAGATATTTCATCAATTTCTGCGATGACTCGAGCCGTTATTTACATGTTTATTTATTACGTACAAAAGAAGAAGCATTTGACACATTTAAAATATATAAGGCCGAGGTTGAAAACCAACAAGAGAAACACATAAAAATTCTTCACTCGAATAGAGGAGAAGAATATTTTAACTTCTAATTTGATTCATTATGTGAAGAGAGTGACATCATACATGAAAGAACCTCACCGTTCACTCCGCAACAAAACGGTTTGGCTGAGAGAAAGAACCGTACCTTCGTAGAGATGGTTAACTGTATGTTAAACCAATCAGGTTTACCAAGTAATTTGTGGGGAGAAGGTTTATTGACCGCTTGTTATGTTCACAATAGGATCACTAGTCGTGTGATTCCTACTAGTCCATATGAGTCTTGAAAAGGAAGGAAACCAAACTTAGATCACTTAAGAGTTTGGGGATGTGTCACTTATTATCGGACACCTCATCCTAAGAGATCCAAACTCGGAGCACGCGCTATGAAAAGCGTGTTCTTTGGATATGCTTAAAATAGCAAGGCTTACCGACTGTTGGATGGCGAATCAGGAACATTTATAGAATCCAGAGACGTGGAATTCTTTTGAGGAAAAGTTTTCTAGAGATGATGAAAACTTAAACCCCCCACAACTTCCTGAACTTCTCGAGAAAGTGTTCAACCTTCACAAATTATTGAAGAACCAAGGAGAAGTATTAGAGTTACAAAAGAGAAGACTTATGGAAATGACTTCATCTCTTATCTAGTTGAAGGAACACAAAAGAAAGTGACGAGAGAGGTCATTTTCGACATTAATTTGGATGATGATCCGAAAACTTTCAGTGAAGCCATGTCATCGAGAGATTCTCCTCTGTGGAAGGAAGCCATCAACGATGAAATGGATTCGATTATGGGAAATGGTACTTGGGAGTTAGCTAATCTACCCAAGGGAAAGAAACCTACTGAATCCAAATGGATTTTCAAGAAAAAGTATCATCTAGATGGATCCATCTCTACCTATAAAGCAAGATTAGTTGCTAAAGGTTATAAACAGAAAGAATGAATAGATTATTTTGATACCTACGCTCCAGTTGCTAGAATTAATTCAATCAAAACTCTTATAGCAATTTCCACCGTAAAAGGTCTGTACATCCATCAAATGGATGTGAAGACAGCCTTCTTGAATGGTTACTTGAAAGAAGAGATTTATTTAGAGCAACCAGAAGGGCTTGTGATACCCGGACAAGAGACTAAAGTGTGTAGACTTATTAAATCTCTATATGGTTTGAAACAAGCTCCTAAACAGTGGCATGAGAGAGTTAATACCACTATGACTGCGTTTAGGTTTCAACATAACGGTGCTGATAAATGTATCTATACAAAATGCAAACCCGAATACACATTCGTGATCTGTCTTTATGTTGATTATATATTGATAATTAGCACTCACCTAGTGGGTATTTCTCCTAAACAATACCTATCTTTTAACTTTAGGATGAAAGATTTGGGAAAAGTTGATACCATTCTTGGAATCAAGGTGAAAAGAACAGATAGTCAGATTTCTCTAAGTCAATCTCATTATATAGAGAAAATTCTGACAAAGTTTCAACATTTGAACGTTAAAGAGTTTAATACACCATTTGATCCAAATGTGAAACTAAAAGTGAACTCTGGGAGAGCTCGGGCTCAACTAGAGTATGCAAGTGCAATTGGTAGCATGATGTATGCCACACATTGCACTCGTCCTGACATTGCCTTTGCTGTTAGCAAACTAAGTCAGTACACTGTAAATCCAAGTACTAAGCACTGTAACGCAGTAAGTAGAGTACTTGGATACCTGAAAAGGACAAGTAATTTTGAATTGACATACACGTCATCATCAAGAATACTCGAAGGTTATTCTGATGCTAGCTGGATTGATCAAAACATTGATTCAATATCCACAAGTAGGTGGATCTACACTCTAGATGGAGGAGCTATTTCTTGAGAGAGCAACAAACAGACGAGTATTGTACACTCGACTATGGAAGCTGAATTCATAGCATTAGCTGCTGCCGGTAAGGAAGCAGAGTGGATTAAAGATCTACTTACTGACATCCGTCTTTAGGATGAACCAATGCCATCAATTCCCATGTATTGTGATAGTGAGGCCATACTATCGAGAATATATAACGTAGTATATAATGAGAAGTCAAAACATATTAGTCTTCGACATAATTTTGTGAGACAACTACTTGAAAGTGGTACTATCAAGGTTGTTTATGTCAACACGTGTAAGAACTTGGTTCTTCCTCTTACCAAACCTCTGACGATAGATTTGGTAGTAAATTCCACGAGAGCCATGGGTCTAAAGCCACAATAGAATCGTTAGTGATAGAAACCCAAATTGAACTTAATGCCCATATTTCTCAAGTTTAATGGGTAACAACAAAGTCACTTAACGATAAAAGGTACTATCAATTAATTTGATAGATCCATGTGAGGTAAGATAGTACATCGTTGCTGAGAACGAGGTTGAGCTAATGCTCTTAACAAAGTTTTGGAGGCATCTAAGCAAAGAGTATGTCATAAAACTTTGCCTATATGATCTAGAGGTGGTGCCACCTCAAATGAAGATCTGTGGTATATCTTCTAGAGGGTCATGAAAAGGATTTATAGTGCACGACCATATTCGCGATCAGTGAGAACGTAAAGTCGGCTGGTGATGTGTGGGGGTAAACCGAAGGGGGTCATCAGGTTCTTGGTTTAATTCCATAGGACACTAGTGAATCTATCTTTTCTTGTTTATCCACATAAACTAGGTTTAATCTCCGTGACACCCGAGTGACATCATTTGTCTTATTGAAAGGAAACATTCCAACTTGGTGGGGGATTGTTGGAAATTTACAAGTTGTAAATTTGCAAGTTGGGCATGTTTCTTCTTGTCCCACATTGGTGGGGGAGAAAACACTAAGTGACTTATAAGGGGCTTTCCCTTATGGGTCACCAAAGTGATAGTTGGGCCAAGAGAAGGGCTAAGCTCACATGCGCGTTGAGCCGAGACGGAGACACGAGCTCGTGAATAGGCGCTTTTGAGGCACACTTTGCAGGTGCGCATCATCGCTAGGAGCTAATGAGCTTTTATTTTTAGCTAAGGTCCGGTTCGAGAGACCTGTAAATATAATCGATACCAACTTCGAGATATATGCGGTGGATAGAGTCGATCAGTTCAGCAGTTTGGGATAAAACTGCGTAACCGAATTCATGACTTGTGGGGGCCAACCCCATCCCCCATTTTTCTCATAATAGGTTACAGTTTGAGTCTATAAATATGGAGCTCCTGGTTCAAGTTTAAGCATCCCAAAAGCTACAGCTTTTCTCTACTACACGTTTCTCTACATCTGTTTCCTCACGAGCTTTACGTTGATATGGTTCATTACTGTTGGAACACCAGATTCATTCTACATTAAATCCTGGGAGTTTAAGCTGTAGCTTACATCAAATAGAGCGCGTAAAATCCTTTAAGGACATGAATACATTCCGTGCAATTCATCATTCGAAGAACATCACTTAACAGGTTGGTTTTATATTATTGCTTGCCTTTTAATTCGTCAGATAACAAGACACTCTCTTTCTATCTTTCTTATAATCAGTTTCAATCACGAAGGATCAAACTGATTCAGCCAATAATTTGGTAATAATTAATTGATCTCTTTTTGGTCTGATCTGTTTTCAACATCGACCACGTCTCATGACCCCTCTAAATCATCCATGATTTAGCTTTGGTTTGGCCAAGGATCATCACAAGCGATATGGTTGTGATTTCTAATCTTAAAACCATTCAATTTTCAAGTCTTGTCCTATTCATATAAATAATTCAATTCTCCTCGTCTTAAACTTTTATTTTCCTTGGAAAATCACAACCCTTTAACAAAAGGAATTCATATTTTACACGAACTCATAAAATAGAAAATGAGGGTAAAACTAAGAAAGATGGGGGTTAATTACTTAGTATTTTACTTATAAGATATAAAAGGAAAGTGAAAAACATGACTAAACAACTATAATCGTCAAAACCGAGACTTACCTAGGAACTAACAAGACTAACCGGATATTTTAACGAAAATGATAAAATATGAAAATTCATTAATTTTCTAAATCCAGTAGCTAAAATATGTTAATAAATAACCAACTTTTAAGTTTCAAAATATTTAGAGTTCATTTGCATATTAAACGAAGTTACGAACTTTATATAAGTTGAAATTACTAAAATATCACAAACAAGATATAAACTCTGAAGTAGTTTAACTAACTGAACCTAATAATGTCATAAAATATACTAAGGCATTTCAAAACTAAAAATAGGATCAAAGATCCCTCAAATACAAAAAAAATGTGTTACAAACTGGACCATGAGCGTGATTTCCCTGAACAATATCACGTTTAAGATTCATACTCATACCTCTTTACCTACGAGTTGCAAAACAAATAACTTCATGAGCCGTTGATTTCACAGATGTAATTACAAAAAAACTAAATCAATGATCATGCAAATCATACTAATGATGAACTAGAAGCGTTATCATAAAGTATTTAAATCGATCTGTATCGATAGCACAATAGCACCATTTATACAATCCTAATACCATAAATTCAAAAGTATGTTCATAATTTTATGTTCCCTAAGCAACTTCATAACAATCAGAACAAGTTTGAAAGGTAAAACCAAAGCATCACATTCCCAAAAATATTCAAATGAAAAACAAGCAAGGGTGAATGCATTTACCAGTAGCCTACAATTTATGCATACAAACATCCGGCCATTATAAAGAAAAAGGAAAAGAAGAGGTAGAAACGTTAGAAGGTAACTTATGAAAACCAAAAAGGTCGAACAAAAAGATTCAAACTAACAGTTTACATTACTAGTCCACTCAATCATCTTCATTACTCGAGTACGGAACCCGAGACCACTCTCAGGAGGAAACTCACCTTAGCTAGTTGAGAAAACTTCATGCCCTAACTTGTAACCTCTTTCTTTTATCATAGATGAGAATTGAACCCAAGACCCCCTCCTATTTTAATAAAGTCTTAGGAAAACTCACCACAACCACTTGGACTGAGAAAAAATCTGTTGGATCTAATGAGGCTGGTGCAACCAAAACCACAGTTAGATATATTTTGATGTGCTAAACAAATGGTCTTCCAAAGGAACAAGCTGCTCTTCCGAAGCTAAGTCAAAGATCTTCCGAAGCTCAAGTGTGAAGAACTTCCAAAGGAAGAACTTAGTCTTCCGAGACTAAGTTCTTATTCTTTCGAAGTATGCAACTTAGAAGATCCAAAGACAAAGTCTTTCGAAGAATAAAGTCCTAAAGACTTGCAGACATCCGACCATTATAAAGAAAAAGGAAAAGAAGAGGTAGAAACGTTAGAAGGTAACTTATGAAAACCAAAAAGGTCGAACAAAAAGATTCAAACTAACAGTTTACATTACTAGTCCACTCGATCATCTTCATTACTCGAGTACGGAACCCGAGACCACTCTCAGGAGGAAACTCACCTTAGCTAGTTGAGAAAACTTCATGCCCTAACTTGTAACCTCTTTCTTTTATCATAGATGAGAATTGAACCCAAGACCCCCTCCTATTTTAATAAAGTATTAGGAAAACTCACCACAACCACTTGGACTGAGAAAAAATCTATTGGATCTAATGAGGCTGGTGCAACCAAAACCACAGTTAGATATATTTTGATGTGCTAAACAAATGGTCTTCCAAAGGAACAAGCTGCTCTTCCGAAGCTAAGTCAAAGATCTTCCGAAGCTCAAGTGTGAAGAACTTCTGAAGGAAGAACTTAGTCTTCCGAGACTAAGTTCTTATTCTTTCGAAGTATGCAACTTAGAAGATCCAAAGACAAAGTCTTTCGAAGAATAAAGTCCTGAAGACTTGCAGACATCCGGCCATTATAAAGAAAAAGGAAAAGAAGAGGTAGAAACGTTAGAAGGTAACTTATGAAAACCAAAAAGGTCGAACAAAAAGATTCAAACTAACAGTTTACATTACTAGTCCACTCTATCATCTTCATTACTCGAGTACGGAACCCGAGACCACTCTCAGGAGGAAACTCACCTTAGCTAGTTGAGAAAACTTCATGCCCTAACTTGTAACCTCTTTCTTTTATCATAGATGAGAATTGAACCCAAGACCCCCTCCTATTTTAATAAAGTATTAGGAAAACTCACCACAACCACTTCGACTTAGAAAAAATCTGTTGGATCTAATGAGGCTGGCACAACCAAAACCACAGTTAGATATATTTTGATGTGCTAAACAAATGGTCTTCCAAAGAAACAAGCTGCTCTTCCGAAGCGCTAAGTCAAAGATCTTCCGAAGCTCAAGTGTGAAGAACTTCCGAAGGAAGAACTTAGTCTTCCGAGACTAAGTTCTTATTCTTTCGAAGTATGCAACTTAGAAGATCCAAAGACAAAGTCTTTCGAAGAATAAAGTCCTAAGACTTGCAGAAATTTGGAAGAAGTTGATTCTTCCAAAGTATAAATGGCCTCGAAAGAATTTATTCTTTCGAAGCCATTTAGCTTTGGAAGAACTAACTATGAACCAGTGGACATAAGTAAGGTCTGTCTGACAAGTCCACTGCCACTCTGACAGACTACATGGCGCTTTCCCACGCCCATGTAATTGACCTTACTTTATCCACTGTTCAACCATTCTCAGCTTAGTACAATTGCTACTTTTAGTTGGCAACAAAAGGTAAGTCATGGATATGTCATGACTACCTAACCTAAGATATTATAATTTTATTTTAGATATCTTATTTTTAAACAATGTAGTATTTATCTAGTTGTAATTTTCAGCTAGTTTTCCAAGTAGAACCGGCTGTAGATAGTAATATATATAGTTTATTCATGTAACTTAGTAACTATGCTTGTAAGAGTCTTGTAAAACTGAGTTGAAAAGTAATATATACAAGTATCTTGAAAACCACTCGTGTGCTTTTATGTTTTTTGTTTGAATTTATTATATTACTTGTGAACTTGGTTAAGATTCTGCGTCATCAACCCGAGTGACATTAAGTGAGTTTGTGTGATTATCTTGTGTTGTGAGACAAACACTGATCCTGCAAATTATATGTGAAAATGATACGTTAAATGTGAAAATTTGGTTTGGAGAAAAAGTAAAATAATATGTGGAAATGATACACTAAATGTTATTATGTCTGTAATACGTATGCATTGTTAGTGAAAAGTTTATGGACGTGACGTATAAATGACCATACACGTTTATAGGTGTTTAATAACCTCAAAAGCCGCATTTCAATGGTTTATCAGCGAACGCTTACTTATTTACGTTGTTGAGTGGAAACAAGCTTGATAATAAACATAGTTTCCGGAAATAGATCGGATATCGAACTGACCACCTTACCGGTCTATTAATCATCACGTTCTTAAAACTTATATATGAGCCAAAGTGCCAAACATATCTAACGGGTATATACTTATAATAATGTGATGAAATGATTTGAGTTGGACACAATTTAGTTACATATCTAACAAGTTTTGGCTGTTTTAATATACTAACAACCTATATCTTATAAAATTATATATGAGATTTAAATGTATATCATCATATAGCAGACTTATTTTCAATCTAGTTTCTAATATAAGTCTCACCAAGTTCGATCACTAGAAGTTCCGTTTAGATCAACCACCTTACCAATGTTTTATAAAAATCAATATTTGATAAAGGACATATGAAACCCGCAGAGAACAGAGATAAGTAGATAACTAAAAGACCAAATAATTAAACTGTAATTAAAATAATTTTAAAAAAGTGCTAAATTATTGCGCCGATGGAAAAATTTATGGTTCGTTATGTCTTATAAAATAATCAAATTAACAAAACTTAAACTAGAACCAACCTTTATTTATTTATTTTTTTATGTATGTAATGCAAAATATTAAAAATGTTTTATCATAATTTCACTATATATGAAAAAATAAAGCTCATCTCCAGTTATTTTAGTTGTTTTTGTGGTTTGACCACACAAGTTTATTGAGTTGGCATTTTGTCCCCTCCCCCATGTGAGTTTAAAGAGGAAAATTAGGGGTTAGGTCTAAGAGAAATATTCTCAGAATAACCACCATTAGCCCGCCACCACCGTCGTGCGGCGGCCCTGTGACTATCACCGGCACCACCATCGCACGACGATCCCGCGACTACTGTACCGTCGCACCGCCGCCGTCATCCACCACTACAGCGGCCACGCCACTGTAACTCAACCATCGGTGCACCGCAACCATAGTCCGGCCATCACTCTAAACCACTTCCATCATCAAATTATCAAGAATATTATCATGTAGATATGGATTACCACTATGCCCAAGAACAAAATTTTACCAACTATGAACCTTAGATGCCACATTTCTGATGTTATCAAGAGGAGTATGACGACTACTATCATGAATACCCTCGGTCTGCATACGACGATACTCAAGATTCAATAAATTTTAAGCTTGATGCAATCATAAACATGATGATGGAAATGAAGAAAGAGGACAAGCTAAGAGACAAAACATTCGAGTCTTTAGTTAAGCAGGTTGGCCAACTTGCTGAGGATGTCGCCGAACTTAAACAAGAGCAAGGCGAGTTGGCTAGTGATATCGTGGTTGATAGTGAAGAAGTTATGGGTCTTCCTGATCTTGAATCTAATTGTTTATAATTAGTTGAAGTCATAACTTCTTTGGAGGAGTCAAAGCCGAATGTAGATCTAGTTTATCCCGACGCTTCTCCTATGCTGATTACTCCAACCACTAAAGTTGGAGAAGAAGATTTAAAGACAAAGATAAAGAAGGTAACACCAATAGACATTGGACGGGTTTTCAAGAAGTGGCTCCTCAATAACTACTTTGCTTACATGTCAATTAGTGGGAAACTATTATTGAAATGGAATGTCAACTACCGAGCGTTTATTGGGAATTCGGTAGGCAAATGTTCACTTAAACCACCATAACTATGTCAGGTACGGTCTGGCTGAATACCTAAAATTAAGCGCTTTCCGGGAGGCAACTCGGGGAACTTTGTGGGTATGTTTACTAGAAACCCTCACGAGACTTCACTCGTCCACTCGGGCCTACCGAGGGGTTCAAAAGGCTTGTTGCATATGCTAAATGCAACCATTATTCCTACCGAAAGTAAGTTTAGGACTTAATTTTTGTAATTTCGAATTTATTTTGAAAATTTTATTATTTTTATAGAATTTTAGCTTAAATGATCCATTGTGGACAATGCAATGCTTTAAGTTGGGGAAAGAGGGTCCATCTTTGTTTCGAAATGTGGTTTTGGGATTAAATGAAAATTTGCAAAACTTTTAAAATTTGTAAAATTTTATGTGTTAACCATGATGTGAGAAGTTCGTTTCTACACGATTTCTATAGAGTTTTTGCAGGTTGTTGAATAAGACTTGAAGATCGTTACCAATCACGAGGATCCTGCCACAATGAAATAATCAGTTCTTTTTATGAATTCTGTAAAAATAATTAAATTTATAGTTTTACATGTTAGGTCCTGTGTACATATTTGCATTTTCATGTTAAACTTAAAAAAAGAAAAAAAAATCGATTCTGTCAATACCCTAGATAAAAGAAAAATGATCAATGTCCCTTGAAATAAATTTATACATTTATGAGAGATGATAGAAAACTAGTATGTTAATAATTATACATGTAATAAATCTTTAGAATAAAAAAAATACATATAACTTGTGATATGTTGATATGCTCAACCTGAATACGAACACTAATGTCTTGTGTGAATGCTAATAGATGAATATGTGTTTAGTGTTTTCCATCTTAGTGTCGATAGTTAAAAGCTGAGTCTCGACAAAAATAGATTGAGAATTTATTGCTTTGTCACACGCCATATCTATGTTAGCATGACATACTAGTTAAAGAAAAAAAAAAGAAAATTGAAAAAAAATGTATACATAGTTATTCGGGGAAAAATAGCAAATAAGGGAGAAAAGTCCCGACCCCAAGAAAAATAAAAGAAAAAAATAAAAGAAAAAAATAATATGTCATGATAGCGTACTATGGTTCCTCAAGATTGTGCTTTAATGAACATTCAATAAATCTTGAAGTTGGGTAGGTTTTTACTAAAGGCATCAGGTGTGGAGACGGTTAAACCATTATGATAATTTTGTATAATATAAAAAGCACGAGGCATTAGCTAGATTAAATGGGTCTGAGTTTAAAATGGACATGATATATTGACAATCATGGTTAATGTATTAATATGTTTCTATTTGAAATTAGTGTTATAAGATTAACATAATAGTTATGATCTCATTGCTAAAGGCATCAGGTGTGGTTTTGATGGTAGTGGTTCTGATAGTGGGGCTTTTGATGGTGGTGGTCTTGATAGTGGTAGTCCAACCACCTATCTTGCTCTTTCTCCATCTCTCTACGATACCCTTTTAGGGTTTTGGGTTATCGTCCTATATATGAACAAAGGATGGTGATCATCAGTTGGTTTAGTTGTTTTTTCAATACGATTTGCTCTTGGTTTCACGTTGCCTTGGATGCCTTCTAATGTTACATGTTGGTTTGTTAATCTTAAGTGGGTGTTTCTAATGGGCTGTGATGAGTTGATGGGTCTGAGTAAAAATTGATTAAGGACATTGCCTAACCGTGGAAGGGTTGTAGGATGGCAGGTTATTGCCTGCAACCCGCCCTCCGGCCATAGTGGAGTCATTACTTTGCACACTTGGAGCCCGACATTAAAATGGGAAATTATTGATTTTAATAGTCTCAAACTGTTGTATCATCGACATTGTCGATGTGGTCCCCTCGGCTGTTTTTGTCCCTTTGGTGTGATCTTGCTGTCTTAGATAGTTGATTTTAATCTTTTTTGGTTTTTTGTTGATGTAGATGATGCTAGATCATTTTTTTGTCATTTATCAAATGTCGATGATGCTAAGGTTGAGGCTTTGTTACCCGTTGAAGATTAAGATGTTGCTATGCATGTTTTTTAAGCATTTTTGTTGGACATCAAATCTTGTTGGGTGGCAATGTTGGTTGTTGATGTTGATGATGGTGGACACGTATTCATTTGAGGTTGTGATGATACATGAAAACTGGTACCGGTTGCCTTGGCCTGGCAGCCATTTCCGGTATGCAGCCACAACCTGGCATTAATTCTGAGCCGCACGCTGAACATTCTAAGTTTGAGTATCGATTTACGGCGTTCTCAAAAAGCACAACGCGCGTCTAGTTAATGACACTAGTTTTAATAAATACATCAATAGCTTGTTAATTCTTCTTTGTAATCAAAAGAATTTTAATAAAAAAGTGTATTTGAACAAATATATAATCGTATTTAGTAATTAAACTCAGCTTCAATCCATCACGTCTAATGCAAACGATTAACCAGTTACTAACCCGAACCATTTTTATAATAACCGAAGGATTTATAACCAAAATCAATAGGTGAAGAAAATCTGAAAACCGAAACATTAGTTATAGGTTTAGTTTTAACAGATAACAAAATCAAACCTACTGCACTCTCCCGTAGCAGAGAAGACAAAAAAAAAGTTAACTAATACTTTCAATTCAACCAAAATCAGAAAAAATAAAACAATCTTTTATTCTTAGTTTAGTAAACAAAATAAATAGTATTCATCATTTTATTCATGTTTTAGTCCAAGTGGGTGCAGTACCGAACCATTGGTTCGAGGTTCTTGTTTCGGGCTCATGTTGTCCTTTTGGCATTGACCAAGCGTCGAGCCATGGTCATTAGATCCGGTAACAACATCACCCACAGAAAGACAGTACGCATCCATCGCGGCTCGGTCAAGTACTCGTCTCCACGCCTCACGCTGTTCACAATCTCCTTAGCGCACCCTTCGACGGATAACATAGGCATCTTGTCTAAGTTTGTCTGTCAACAAGTAATCTATTTAGTTTGCATCATGGTTCAAGTCATCAAGTCATCTAATATAATACATTTACCCTACTACAGTATTAGCGACGGATATTGCGACAAGATTAAGCCGTCACAAATTTACGATTGTTTTTTTCATGGAGAAGATTAAACCTTCACAAACTTCCGATTGTTTTTCTCTTGGAGTCCTATGGTGGCATAAGTTGTGATTTATGACAACTGGGATTTGCGACGGATTTTGCCTAGACATTCTGTGATGGTAAAAATTACAACCGTTTTTACGGTCTAAACCTACAACGGTTCTTATGTTGCAATTTTGTCGCAAACCATGTTACCATCATTTAAAAAATGTTAGAACAAAAAATAATTTAAGAAGCCTTTTGCAACGGTTTTATGACGGTTATATTAGTGTTACCTTGTATATAAATTCATTGGTAGCTAAATATAGGGTTGACAATTTCTGACACGGACCTGTTAACAACACGACACGACACGACACGAAATTAACAGGTTTGTGTTTAACCTTAACAGGTTTCGTGTCTTAAACAGATCAACACGTTAAGACACGATAAATTCGTGTCTTAACAGGTTAAAATACTGTTAACCTGTTAACGACCTGTTATAATTAATATATATATATATATATATATATATATATATATATATATATATATATATATATATATATATATATATATATATATATATACCCTAAAGCATTTATCCCTAATTTCCAACCCACTTACCCAGTACCCACCACAGCCGCTACCTAACATCGAATGATCGGAACATCCCAAACTCCCAACCTAAGTTCGATTCCTTCTCCCCAGCCTCCCTCGCGACCAGTCGACCACCATCGAGACCACCATCCTCGCGAGTTGCGACAACCATCGAGACCACCAGCCACCAGCCTTCATCGCGACCACCGTCGAGACCAGCCTTCATCGAGACCACCAGGCACCAGCCTTCATCGCGACCACCATTGAGACCACCAGCCACCATCGATAGTTCGAGACACTAGCCTTCATCGAGAGTCGAGACCACCAGCCCTCATCGAGAGTTCGAGACCACCAGCCTTCATGTGTTTAAATATGTGATATTACAAGTGTTCCTAAATAGGTTTCTAAACAGATTATTTCGTGTAACCTGTTTTTTAACAGGTTCGTGTTCGTGTTTTAAAAAATGACACGATAAGTTTTCGTGTCGTGTTCGTGTCTGACACAACAGATCATCGTGTCATATCGTGTCTTGTCTTATCATGTCGTGTCTGACCTGTTATACCAGCCCTAGCTAAGTACGTGTAGACTAGCCCAAGAGTTATGACTGGTACATTTGCAGGCCTATAATGGTTACACTACTAAACACCAGTATAGCAACGGATAATGTGGCTGGACAAAACCGACACTAATTTATGATAAAAAATTTCCTTGAAATCAGTTCAAATCTGTGACAATTTTTGCTACGGAGTACGATAGTGGCAAAATTTGAGACCGCTTATCTGGTCTAAATTTGCGACGGTGTTTTGTCACAATCATCACCGTCAGATATTCTAGCGCAAACTAGAGGACATGTAACTAAAATCACTAAAATGGGAAAAAAAAAGCCAAAATCATTTTGCGATGGTTTTATGACTGCTTTAGCTGTCGCAAATGGTAGTTGTAGTGAATCGGGCGAAAACTTGAACTACGTACATACATACTTTAAAAAAAAGTAAAGCCAACAGACATATAAAAACTGGTGCTAGTATTAGCGATACCTTGTACATGAATTCATTGGTACATTCGTAGACTAATTGTTTTCACTACAAAAAAAACTAGTATTAGCAACGGATGTCGGGGCTGGACAAAACCGTCGCTAATTTAGTTAACTTTTGCCCTGAAAATAGTTAAAATCGATTTTTGCCTCGAAATGTGATAGAGGCAAAAATTGAGACTGTTTTTGTGGTCTAAATTTGTGACGGTCTACAATCGAAAAATTCTAACGCAAAACAGGTTACAAGTAACTAAAAGCGTTAAAATTAGAAATATTTTAAAAATCCTTTTGCGACGGTTTTATGACTATTTTAATGTCGCAAATGGTAGTTGTAGTAGGCTAGTAGTAGTTCTACCTTGTATATGAATTCATTGGTCGCTAAGTACGTGTCGACTACCCCAAGAGTTACGATCGTTACTCCAATGTCGGGAGCCAGCTCGAGTCTTAGGGTTTCAAAGAAGCTTTGTTGTGCCGCCTTACTTGCCTAAAGATTCATCAATGAAAACAATATTGAACATATACTAACACAAAAGAAAATAAATAGTTGATTTTGTACTTACGTTATACACGCTTACTTTTGGTGTGGCGAACCATCCCCCACAAGAACCGATCACCACTATTCGACCCTTGCTCTTCTTTAAATGTGGAAGCGCAAAATGTGTCGCGTTAACCGACCCCCAAAAGTTTGTGTCCTGAAAAAGAACATGTAACGTCTTAGGTTTGTACTTGTTCTTATGCTATCGTGTTACATTTTAAGTTTATGAAACGAATAGTTAAAGCATGGGTGAGTACCATGATTGAAGTATGTTCGGTGATGCGTTCTTGGTCTTCAAAAAGGCCGATTAACGCAATTCCGGCATTGTTTATCAAGTAATCCACTGTTTGAAAATTATTATAAAAATATACAGATCAACCTATAAACCTATCATATCATGTTGATGCGACCGTACCCGTATATTAAGTAAACATGTTCACCGGTTTAACCTAAAACTTGACACTAAACTCGTTAAAAACATATCATTCTTACACTATAAACCAGAAGCCTTTTTACTTACACGTAAATCGTCAGAATTCATTAATAATGAACATTGCCACTGAACGACGATAAAAACGATGTTGATACTAAATTTACCGATGGATTGCAAGATACAAAATTAACTATAGTTTTGACAAGGATATGTTAATTATTAGGTTATCATGTTTTTATCTCTGTAATCACATATTTATATTAATTTACTTTTGAAAGCAAGGTTATAGAAACTCACATTCCCCAAAATGGTTGATTGATTCATCAACAAATCTCCTGCAATCTTCAAGCTTAGACACATCTGCCTTGATCACAATCACATCCGGTGATCCGAGCCCCTTTGCTTTTTCGGCCACCGCCGCGAGCACCTCCTCTCTTCGCGCCACCAACGCTAATCGCGCTCCTTGTTTCGCGTACTCGTACGCCAAATGCTTCAATAATACACAATCAAAACCTAAATTCCTACATTTACCGTGTAAAGCTTTTCAAAAAGCTTGTAGTTTGCGTTTAGAGTATTTTATTTTTCGTTTTTATATATCTAAATGTTTGTAAAAACAACGAAAATATGTTTGTTTATAATAATAAACAAATGGGCACGGGATCTGGCTCGACTGTACGGAGATAATAAAGACGGATTGGGGACAAACAAAAGGTTTATGTAGAACGTATTACATGAGATTTTCGCCCGCCCCTATCCTTTGTGACAAATGACACCATTCAATCTTTTTTTGATGAATGATACCGCTCAAATTCAAAAAAGCTAAATTAAAATTCAGCTATAATTTCAAGCAATATAAGCAAGTTCATCTTTTAATGATAGTTTTAGTGATTTTATTTGTTTTTTTTATTGAAATTAGTGATAAAACCCAACCAGACCCGAAACTTTTAAGCTCGAATTTATAGAAATCCAAGGGTCGAAATTTTTTTGGCACCCGTATAAAAAAATTCTGGTTTCGTCACTATGACTCGACTTGTTTCCCTAGCCCATAATTTTAAGCTCGTTAAGATAAACGAGTTGGCTCGATTATTAAACGAGCCGAGCCCGAACCCGCTCGGCTCGAATTCTATACGATCCCGATG
This sequence comes from Flaveria sonorensis, assembly GCA_025506505.1. Taxonomy (NCBI): domain Eukaryota; kingdom Viridiplantae; phylum Streptophyta; class Magnoliopsida; order Asterales; family Asteraceae; genus Flaveria; species Flaveria sonorensis. The sequence continues at coordinate 2,394,354 of CM046427.1, forward strand.
CCCGAGCCCTTCGAGACTCGGCTTGGCTCGTTTACAACACTCTTAATCACCCATGGATTAATAACAATATAGCTTGTAATTTACCTCACCGATTCCGGCAGAAGCTCCGGTGATCAATACCACTTTTCCGGCAACATTTTCTTTTAACACAGATCTGATTCGAAACCTCAACAAGCGATACAGCGAAAGCAGTGGTAGGATGGAGATGAATATGATGAATGATACAATAGGGAAGACGATGTTTATGAATTTGTGAATCAGATCCATCGCTTTCGACCGTTGTCGTCGGAATTCTTACCGGAAAACGGATATATGTGGCCGATGATGTGATTTTAAGGTGTGTTGCTTGTGAATTCCGATCGAATTACGTCCGATCACCGCCCATGCAGAAGATGTTGTGAGAATTTGGAAGAAGACACAGAGATGTGTTTTAGGGTATGACTTATGAGTTTGTGAATTTATGAGATTTGAAAAGTCATGTGGTATTATTGTTAGCTATATGTAAAAGATTATAGTTGGTATGAAAAGTGTCGGCCATGTGTCATTATGCTACTAGGCCACGTATGCCTATTTAGTTTTTTTTATTGAATCTATCTTTTAAAACAATTTAGAGTTAAATTCAGTAGATTTTGACAAAAATAATTATTTTTTTCTATTAAAAATATCAATTTAGCTTCAAAAATTTTATAAGTTATTTCAATTCTGTTCAAAAGTTTCACCAGTTGTTTTAACTTGAATTCAAAATAATAAAACTTTTGGACTAAAGTTGAAACAAATGATAAAACTTTTATACGGAAATTAATGTTTATAAACTTTTGAAGGATATGATTAGTTTTGGCAAACTTTAGGGACCAAAATTAAAATTAACTTACAATTACAATTGCTCCTGACATTCGTTGCGGGGAACTCCACCTTGAAGCGAATTTCAAAGAGCGGATACAAAAACACATCGTAATGGTTATCACTTGACGTAAATATCAATTTAGCTCCAAAAATTTTATAAGTTATTTCAATTCAGTCCAAAAGTTTCACCAGTTGTTTTAACTTGAATTCAAAATATTAAAACTTTTGGACTAAACTTGAAACAAATGATAAAACTTTTATACGGAAATTAATGTTTATAAACTTTTGAAGGATATGATTAGTTTTGGCAAACTTTAGGGATCAAAATTAAAATTAACTTACAATTACAATTGCTCCTGACATTCGTTACGGGGAACTCCACCTTGAAGCGAATTTCAAAGAGCGGATACAAAAACACATCGTAATGGTTATCACTCGACGTAAATAAAATAAGAGTTAGTTACATAAATGGTCCCTGTGGTTTATCTAAAATAACAGGTTTGGGTACTAAGCAAAAAAAGTAACATGTTTGGGTACGCACTTTTAATTTAGTAACAAGTTATTAATGATCGATGTCGAAGTATCAATCAAATAAGATGTTAAAATGTGTGTTCCTATTCACCTTAAACTAGTTAGGGTAAGTAGGGTTGTCGATCCTCGTGGAATTAGTGGTCGGTGTATTGTACTTTGATTTAGAAAATAATGGTAATTAAATTAACAAATTACTTAACTATTGCCTCTTGGCTGTGAAAATTGGATTTTTGGAATAATTAATAAATAAACTAAGAAAACAACTTGGAAAGAATCAAACTTGATTAAGAAAACTATTATAAGAGAAAGTAATCCACTTCCGTTCTAGGTTTGGTTTTCAGCAATTGTTTAGTTTAACTTCCTGGAAAATCCTTAATAGGGACTCTATACGTGCGATGATTAAGTGATATCGATAATCAGGATTTAATGGGTCTTGATACACAATGCCAATTCAATTAGAAACCAAAACTTGTAATCATATAATTTCCGGAATATTAAATGATATTTAAATAAAAGTTTACTAACGTCGTTGTTTAAATAATCAAAACATAAGTTAAACTCATAAAAGAACTTAACGGGTTCTAAAGTTTAATCACAACAAAGTTAAACAAAAACAAAAATCTAATCACACAAAACCTAATACCCGAAGTCGATCACGAGAGGATTAGCCGCTCATCGTTCTTGAATGATCTTCAAAACCGTTGTTGATTTGCATTCCGGATGATTGAATCTTGTTTTTGAGAGTTGGAATGGTGAAGAATTGATCCCAGAACTTCCAAAATACGTCTTTTTTCGTCTTAGGTCGAATGGGAATCAAGTGGTGGCTAAAACCTAAATAAAACGTGTATTTAAGGGTTTTTGAAAAAGGTCCTGGCGTAGGCTACGCCAGACAGCGTAGCCTACGGTGGGGTGTGTTCTGCTGATTTTTTACTTGAGCTGGCGTAGCCTACGGTGGCTACAGTAGGCTACGGTGGAAGCCTTTCTGCTGCACTTTGAAACTTCGTTTCTTGACCCCTCCAATGACTTGTTTTATCGTGTAAGCTTCCAAATTCCTTGTTTTTCCTACAAAATCACTTCCAACTCATAGTCAACCTATTCAACTCAATCACATGCATATAAACGAATAATCATACGTAATATTTGACGTTTAAACACTTAAAATCTCATTCCAACGCACACACATCACATCCCCACACTTAAGCTTTGCTTGCCCTCAAGCAAATCTAATTCAAAACATTTAACAACATTATAAACCAAAATCCCTTGCACGCCTTAGCGATAGTCCAAAGTCATGCCCATTCTAGAATTGCAATAATCATCTTTGGCTAGCAAGTAAAGGATGTTACATTTAATTCAAAATAGAACCTGACTAGTTAAACCTAACAAGCTTCCGGTTTTTATTGTCATGCAACACACCCCTCACCATTTGTCACTCCTCTCGGTTTATTTTTGGATTGGTGAAAATTGCACCAATATATCACTCAAAAGGTCCACATATGAAACTTTGTTATCATATGCTTGGGTGACAATCAAATTTCCACGGTAATAATTGACAATGCACACATCAAAAGGACTTACGGGTTTGGGCTTAGGTTAAGGTAGGAATGATTGGCTGTGAGTGTGGCTAAAATATAAATTAAGGCAATACCAACTGTTGACATCCTTATTGACATAACTATTATTCAAACAAAGCAACTTCATGGGTGCATATTTAACCCATAACCAACAATTTGCATCTTTCTTTTCTTTCTCTTTTTTTTATTTTAATTTTTTTTTATCATAAATCAAATACTGAAGCTAGTCTGAATGTTATCAACAGTGGTAACTTGGTCACATTAGGTAAAATTTGATTTGGGTTTTATTGATATGGGTTTGTCAAAATAAACGGTTTAAGGCTCGAAAGTGGCTACTAGGGGGAATTTTAGGTAAAGTGGTGAAACACAAAAAAATGGTATTAAAAGAAAAAGGAATCCTAGATTGCCTCTATCATCTATGTGCATTTATCAAATTCACCGTTTCAATATGTATCAAATCACACAAGTTCTAAAACAAAGAATCATATAGCCTACACTTAACAATTGAAACACTTTTTATGTGAACTAACAATCTAGTAAGCTTCAAAATCTCACCAAGTAGGAATTAGGGTTGCCGGTGTGCGCATGCTTTTATCACACCAATAGCCTGTTAACCTAACTAAGCAGTTCTTAATTTTTTTTTCTAAAAACCTTGCTAACATCATTATTTTTGCTATCTTAGAATTAGACCATGACTAAGGACCTTACATCAACCATGGCAAGAATCAAGTGGTATGCTTGTCGTTTTCGTGTTCGATTGGATTGCTTAAAAACAATAAAAAATTTCCAAATTTTCCTCATCCCCACACTTGAGATACATTGTCTCCAATGTATGGTATTTAAGTTAAGTGTGTGAAGTTTTTTCTTCTTTTCAAATCAATTTATTCAATTAATCAACACAAACGACTTTTCCAACCCAAATCGACCCGGACAAAAATATAACCATAACCAACATACCTTTTACCCATTAACATAAATTGTCTCACACCTCCCGACCACCCAATTACCAAAACAATTAACGCTAGTTTAATATTCAGAAAACATTAACAGATAAGAGGAGTACGTGGACCTGATCATGGATCAGCGAGTACTCAATAGTAAGGATTCTGTGGATCGCCAAAAATGCTCCTCATTGTGTCTGAGAATGTTCCAAAGTTGAAGGCATCCGATGAGCTTCCTTGACTTTGTTGTTGCTGTTCATCTTGAATAGGGTCGAGCCATGGTGAGTGATGCACTGGTGGAACCGGGTAGTGCACTGTTCCATCATATGGGGCAAGAGTGGTGTAGTCTACAATCTCCGGATGTTCAATCACTAGTTCACCTGCTTGCCAAGCGTTGTGCATCCGCCTCCTTTGATCATCTTGCCACCTTAAGTTCACTTCACGTTCTTGATTCCATGCGTGGGTGCGATTCCAGTGTTCCTGACGGTTGTGGTTTAACATGTTGTCCCAATGTAGCTGCTCAAACCCGCGAGTGTTTTGATCGTAGGTGGCCTGTTGGTAACTTGTCCACGAATCAAAGTCTGTCGGCCTTTGTTGAACAACAAATTCTTCCATACCTTGGTAACCCCCATAAGTATCATAGTAGTTAGGCATACCACCAAAGTAAGGTGCTCTTGCTCCACCATCTTCCATCTCCTCATCACTAACTTCCTCTTCCCCACTATCCGGTTCATCCGTTTCCCCCTCGTCTAACGGTTCAGCATCCAACCTTAATGCTCTCCATTTTTTTCCAGCGTTTTTCAATTTGTGATAACGGGCTGTTTTTACATATGACCAACCAAACGTGCTCAACCCGGATAGATTAAAAACGGGGATGTCCTCCTCATGGAAATCTGTTTCTGGTGTGATGACTCCTTGACGTTTAAGCAACGCGGTGATTAGTCGGCAATATGGGATTATTTGTTTATCCACTTTGTTGCGTGAATACCAGATGTTCATCATCACTAGATGTTTGAAGGATATCCTAGGTGACCCCGTCATGAGGGAATGTACTATCTGCACATCTGGATGCCTCAAATACCCTCGATCACTTCTACGAGGTAGGATGTTTTGTTGCACAATCAAAAGTAGCAACCTTGCTTGCATTTTCATCTGGTCTCGCCTCATCCTCCCATCATTGTCAGGTAAAAACAACTCAGAAAGCATTTGATTCCATTGAGGATGTAAATGACACTTATCGAATAATTCCATCGAGGATAGGTATAAGTATTTGCTTCCTCCACGCCTATCCGGTATAGAATCAAAGTAGGCAATTTCTTTTAGTGTATCATGAGACATTATGACTTCTCTGCCTCCAACATCACCAACCAGCCTCATGGTCTTTGGTGGTGATCGACCACCCTTATACTTCAATGACCCCACCCATTCCATTACGGGGTTCATATACTTTCTGTCAGTCACTCCGTCATAGCAATTCAAAACAGCTTCCTAGCCGATAGCCTCAAATTTTTGCACGATACCAAAAGCTTGGAATTCATTCAAATTAACTACCCTCTCATATAAGAATCCGTTATGAGGGTTTTTCTGATTAAGCATCTTGTCTGTGAATAGTTGCTTATGAAACATCCTATCCTTCTTTTCCAGAGATCCCGTCTTCCACACTGGCTTTGCCCTTGGATAATCTCCGATACGGGTTCCTCCATCATCATCTTCCTGACCCTCCACTCTCCTTCGTTGTGCTTCGGGTTCGGCTCTAGATGGTCCAGCCGGTTCTTTTCCTTTTCGTCCCATCTACACACATCAAACGTATTCAACCAACAAACCATGTGAAATTAACATTATCAATTGAACTTTTAACATCTAATAAGCAACATTCATGACCAACAACCACCTCCCCATACTTATTTCTAGCATAGTAGCTATTGATTTCTTTTGATTGGTTAACTCAATTATTAGCAATAAGAATTCTACAGGTTTGACTTATAAAAGTCAAACTGTCATATTCAATAATGTTATTCAAAGTTCACTATCCTTAACTTGTATCACCATCAACAATCTATGTCATATTCTAGCATATCAAGACAATATGTAGCACCAATTTATCAATAAATTCCATACAATCATCCCAATCTAAGTGCAATGTATATTCAAGTATTCAACTTTCTAGCAACATACCCGAGTAATCATATGCGAAAGTGAAAAGATCTTACCTTTGTTGTTGATACGTTGTGGAACACTTAGATTGCAAGAAAACTGCTTAAAAATCAAAAACCCCCAATTTTGGAAATTAGGGTTCGTTGTGCTCCGTTTTGATTACACAAAAACGACAAGGATTCGTGTAAAACTAACACTCACAATGCGTTCCTTGCAAAAAACTAAGCGAGACGCACTACTTATTTGTTAGATTTGGTGGATGGATGATGAAAGTAGAGATAAATGTTGGTTATGGGGGTTGTGGTGATTGAAGAAGAAGAGAGATGGGTTATGGGGGTGAAAGGGTTGATGTGAATAAGTGTGTGGTTACAATTTAAGTCAAATTCCCGTCCACCAGTTTTGACTCTGGCGTAGGCTACGCTGGCCACCGTAGCCTACGCTAGGGGGCCTTCTGAAATTTCGAGTTGAAGTCCACCTTAGGCTACGGTAGGTACCGTAGGCTACGGTGGAGGTGGTTCTGCCTGTTTTTTTTTTTTTTTTATTTTTTTTTATTTTTTATTTTTTTTTTATTTTTTTTATGATTTGATTTACATATGATTTACATGCTCCTCCCACCCCTTTGCGAAGCTTAAAGTTTTCCTCAACTTTAACCATAGTTTAAACGTACCCGGGCCTTTACCAATCGCAAGCGTCAAGCAACACGAGTTTGGCTGAAAAACATGGTAAACCAAAACATAAATGAAATAAAGAACTTAAAATGAAAAGTAAACACGAACAAAACCGCGGGTTGCCTCCCGTAAGCGCTAACTTTTTCAAGTCGTTAGCTGGACATTCGAGAGATATTTAGACCTGCAGATCACAAGTCGGTGAACTTATTAATAAGTTCACCGCTTCCTCTAACTTCGGGTTTAAATCTGTGTCTTCTAAGTATGGTTTTAACCGATGACCATTCACAACTTATCGTAAGTGATCATCCAGATCCTCAATCTCAATATCGCCATAGTGCCCAATACGCTTGATCACATACGGTCCCGTCCACTTACTTTTAAGCTTACCTGGAAAAAATTTCAAACGTGAGTTAAATAGCCAAACTTTTTGACCTACCTCAAATGTCTTTCTTTGCAATTTAGCATCGTGAACGCTCTTCATCCGTGCCTTATATGAGCTAGCGGTCGCATATGCTTCATTTTGTAACTCCTCCAATTCAACAAGACTTAATTTTCGTTGTTTACCTGCAACATCATAATCCACATTAACCTCTTTAACCGCCCATAGAGCACGATGAACCAATTCAACTGGTAAATGGCATCCCTTGCCATACACCAATCGATAAGGTGTAGTACCAATAGGTGTTTTGTATGCAGTACGATACGCCCATAATGCATTATTAAGTTTTGTGGACCAATCCTTACGGTCGGTACGTACTGTTTTTTGTAAAATCACTTTACTTTGCCTATTTGATACTTCCACTTGCCCACTAGTTTGTGGATGGTACGGTGTTGCAACCCGATGATCTACCCCATATTTTTAAGGAGTTTTCGAAAATTAAAGTTTTTAAAATGAGATCCCCCATCACTTATGATCACACGGGGAACACCAAACCGAGAAAATATGTTGCTTTGAACAAACTTACAAACAACACTATGGTCATTTGTTTTGGTGGCAATCGCTTCTACCCATTTAGATACATAATCGACTGCCACAAGAATATATGAATTACCAAACGAATTTGGGAATGGGCCCATGAAGTCAATTCCCCAGACATCAAAGATGTCAACAACTAGAATTGGCTGCATGGGCATCTCATTCCTTTTTGAAATGCTACCAATCTTTTGGCAATTTACACAATTCTTAACGAATGCATATGCATCCCGAAATATAGTTGGCCAAAATAACCCAGCACATAAAACTTTATATCCTGTTTTCTGGCCACTAAAATGACCCCCGCATGCAGAAGCGTGTACATGTCCCAAGACGTCTTTAATTTCAGAGTCTGGAATACACCGCCTGATAACTTGATCAGGTCCAACTTTAAAAAGATCTGGGTCATCCCAGATATATTGTTTGACTTGTGCCAAGAATTTTTTTCGCTTCCATTTTTGCCAATGTTCTGGAATAACACCTGCAGCATAATAATTAACAATATCAGAAACCAAGGTAACTCGGAAACTGTAAATAAATACTCATCCGGGAATGTCTCATTAATTTCCAAGGTGTTATCTATGTCATTGTTGATAATCCTTGATAGATGATCAGCCACCACATTCTCACTACCCTTCTTGTCTCGAATTTCTAAGTTAAACTCTTGCAACAATAAAATCCATCTGATCAATCTTGGTTTAGCATCCTTCTTCTCCATCAAATAGCGTACGGCACTGTGATCCGAATAGATAATGACCTTGCTCCCCCAAATATAAGACCTAAACTTATCAAGAGCATATACAACTGCAAGCAACTCTTTTTCAGTGGTAGTATAATTAAATTGAGCACCATCTAGAGTTTTACTAGCATAATAAATTTCCACGGGTTTCTTGTCTACCCGTTGCCCCAACACGGCCCCAATTGCAAAGTCACTAGCATCACACATTATTTCAAAAGGTATTGACCAATTCGGTGCTTGCAATATTGGGGCTTCAATCAATTTCTGTTTTAACAAAGTAAAAGCTTTAAGACATGCGTCATCAAATACAAAAGGCACATCTTTCAAAAGTAAGTTGCATAATGGTTTTGTAATTGTACTGAATCCTTTTATGAATCGTCTGTAGAAACCGGCGTGTCCTAAGAATGACCTAATGCCTTTTACATTCGTGGGAGGGGGTAGGGTCGATATAATCTTAATTTTAGCATGATCAACCTCAATGCCATGTTTTGACACTACATGACCTAAGACAATCCCTTCTTGAACCATAAAATGACTCTTTTCCCAACTCAACACTAAATTTGTTTCAACACATCATTTTAAAACCTTTGTTAATTGAATTAAACAACTTTCAAAAGATGAACCAAAAATTGAAAAGTCATCCATAAAGATTTCCAAAGACTCCCCAATCATATCCGAAAAGATACTCATCATGCACCTTTGAAAGGTGGCTGGGGCATTACAAAGTCCAAATGGCATTCGCCTAAATGCGAAGGTACCATATGGGCAAGTAAAGGTAGTCTTTTGTTAATCATCAGGGTGAATTGCAATCTGATTATATCCTGAATACCCATCCAAAAAACAATAAAATTTCTGACCTGATAACTTCTCAATGATTTGGTCAATGAACGGAAGTGGAAAATGATCTTTGGATGTAGCTACGTTTAACTTTCTATAATCAATGCACACTCGCCACCCAGTGACGGGTCGAGTGGCAATGTGTTCACCATCCTCGCCTCTAACAATTTGAATGCTTGATTTTTTAGGCACAGTTTGGGTAGGGCTTACCCATGTGCTATCAGAAATTGGATACACGATCCCGGCATCCAACCACTTGAGAACTTCTTTCTTCACTACTTCGCGCATGTTGGGATTAAGCCTTCTCTGAGTGTCTCTAACAGGTTTTGCACCTGCATCAGTGATGATTTTATGCATGACAATAGATGGACTGATACCTTTGAGATCCGCAATTGTCCATCCTATTGCTGCTTTATGCTCCTTTAACACATTCAGTAACATTTCTTCTTGATCTTTATCCAAATTGGATGCAATGATAACTGGAAGGGTGTGATTGTCTCCCAAAAATACGTATTTTAAGTGTTTGGGAAGCTCTTTCAATTCTACTTTTGGTGGAATCTCCAGTGATGGCTTTAACTGAGAATCAATGTGCTCAGGTAGAGGCTCCACCTAATGGGTCCATGGTGGTCTTCCTTCATGTATGGCAGACACTTCTAGTTTCGTTTCTTCTTCTTCCAACTCATATGCATGATCAATACCTAACCTGTCACAAATAACACACGTCTCCTTGATGTGTCCCTCATTTTTATAAGGTTTACACCCGTCAATAATATCCGCCATAAAGCATTCATTATTAACAGAGGAGTTAGTTACTTTGTCATACACATTGACACTTAATTTACGATTACCAAAAGTCATGTCAACTGTTCCATCTCGACAGTTAATTTGTGCATTAGCAGTTGCTAAAAATGGTCTACCAAGTATGACATTAGATGGTTTAGTTTTGTCAAGTGAAGCATAATCAAGAACTAAGAAATCGACCGGATAGTAGAAGTCATCCACCTTGACAATGACATCAGTTACTATGCCACGTGGGAGTTTCATTGTGAGATCGGCCAACACTACCGTGGTATTGGCTTTTTGCAAGGGACCAAAGTCATATTGGTCATGTAAACTCCCAGGTAGGATACTAACACTAGCCCCAAGATCGAGTAGCGCCCGAGCAACTTTAAATTCACCAACTTGAATAGAAATAATAGGCGCTCCTGGATCCCTAAGCTTAGGTGGAAGATCACCTGACAAGATGGCACTTACATTTGCTGGGACATCAAGCTTCTTAGGAAACTTGTGAGTTCGTTTTTGAGTGCACATATCTTTCAGGTATTTGGCAGAAGCAGGAACTTGTTTTATTGCATCTAAAAGAGGTAAATTCACTTTAACTTGTTTAAAAATTTCCCACATCTCATCTTGTTGTGGACCTCTTTTATTTACTATCTTTTTCGGTTCAATTAAAGCTGAAGGGTAAGGAATGACATTGTTCTCCAATGCCTTATCCTTATTTTTATCTACATTATCTTTTAAAACCGGTTTGGTTACCTCTTGAAATGTTACCTTTTTCGTTGATTTTGTTAAAACAGGTTCCTGTTCATCTTCACTATCACTATTGACATCTTCCACCACCCCCTCTACGAATGGTGGTGGAGAACCAACCTTGTTATCATAAAGTTTACCATTACGAAGAGTACTTACCTGATTGATTTGCACATTTCTGACATTCTTTGTGGAAGTTCCCTGATGTTGAGGATTGATTGTGGTGTCACTTGGCAGCTTCCCAGGGTTTCTTTTGATTTGAGCCACATCTTCTGCTAGTTGACCTACTTGTTTGTTTAATGCTTCGTAAGCCTTATCTCTGATTTCATTTTCCCTTTTATTCTCTTGCATATTTTCCTTCATCATATTCATCAAAGCATCCAACTTTGCATTTGTAGATTCTTCACCCCCAACTACTCCAGTTTGAGAATTATGTTGATGGTTTCGTGATGAACTTCCTTGTTGGCCCCCGTGGTTGTAACTCCCTTGATTGTTTCCTTGAGCATACGAAGTTCTTTGATAACCACTTGGATTGTAATTCCCATGTGCTCGGTTAGGGTATGTGGGAACACCTTGGTTATTACCTTGAAAGTTAGGATTCATTTGGCTTGAAGCATTCCCATACTTAAAATTAGGATGGTTTCTTAGTCCGGGATGATAACTATTGGAATTCATATCGAATTGTTTTCTATCTCCGTAAACTTGATTAAATTCCTCTTTTCTTTCTATCACTAACTGACACGCATCAACATTATGACCTAACTCACCACATTCTTCACACACATCGTATCCTACAGTTGCAACCTCCTTTGTACCCGTTCGCCCTAACCTTGCCAATTGTCTTTCCAATGCTGCAATCCGCTCCTTAGTCTCATAGTCAACCGTGGTTGATCGTACCGAATTAGGTTTAGATCGTCTACTAGCAGAGGCTTGCGCCTTGGAGTTTCTACACATTCTTTCTAAAAATTCCCAGTCTGCATCTTCATGATTGGAAAGGAATGTGCCATTGCTTGTAGAATACAAATATTTTCTTTCCTCAGTCGTCAATCCATCCGAGAAAGCCTTTATCAACTCCCAACGTTCAATTCCATGGTGTGGACACATGCGAATAAGTTCCTTAAACCTCGTGAATGCTTCATGAAATTGTTCCCCTGCTTGTTGTTGGAAAGATCGAATAGCCTCTCTTGCGTCACTGGTCTTACCCATAGAGTAATATTCATCTAAAAATATTTATTGCATTTCTTGCCATGTGTGAATACTATTGTCAGGCAAGGTAAGGAACCATTGCTTAGCTCTGTCTTTCAAAGTGAATTGGAACAATCGCAGCCTCACTTCATCTTGTGTGAAGTGATTCCCACCAATAGTGCTACATATTGCATCAAATTCAGCAAGATGCACATATGGTTCTTCTGTTGCAGTACCTCTAAATGCAGGAAGAATAGTGAGATAATGAGGGCGTACATCAAAAGCTCTTCCTCTACGATTTGGAGGTGCGATGGGATTTGGATTTTCAGAAATAGCCGGTCTAAAATGGCTATCCACACCTTGTACTTGAGCTCTTTGAGGTCTTCTTGGCTGATTGACGTTATTATTAACCCTACCTCTTTGTTGGTTGATAGGTGGTGCATTCCACCCATGTTGATCATTCCCCCAATTGTTATTTCCGTTTTGTCCATCACCTCCACCAAAATTTCCATTCCAAGCATCATAATTTGCACCGTTATAGGGTTCTTCATTGTTATCCCACTCATCTTCATAATCTTCATCACCCGTGTGAACACTATGCATGCTTACATGATCAAAGTCGTCTCCTTGATTGAGGTTATTTTGATTCATATTATTGTTGGGTGGTGGTTGATTTAGGTTGTTGTTGCGGTTGTTGTTTGGTGGTGGGAGTGGATTTGGGTTTTGGTGTTGGTTATTGGGAGGAGGGTTTGGATTTTGAGGTGGTTGGTTGTTTGTATTATCCATGTTAGTTGAATCAGACAAACTATCAGCTGCTTGATCAATGGCTTGTCAAATTGATGTAGTTGGTAACCCTGATCGATGCAAGACACGATTATACCTTGCTGATTTCTCTATCTCTGGATCAAACACTAGCGGTGATTTCCTGCCCGAATATCGAGTATGCATACAATCTGTCACCTGCACACTTAAACTACCAAGCGTAACATGAAAATAAAAACAATTAAAATAAAACAAGTAACAAAAAAGATTTTTTTTTCTTATAAAACAAATAAAATAACAAAACACCAAGCGCACCGATTCCCGGCAACGGCGCCAAAATTTGATCGATGTCGAAGTATCAATCAAATAAGATGTTAAAATGTGTGTTCCTATTCACCTTAAACTAGTTAGGGTAAGTAGGGTTGTCGATCCTCGTGGAATTAGTGGTCGGTGTATTGTATTTTGATTTAGAAAATAATGATTAATTAAATTAACAAATTACTTAACTATTGCCTCTTGGCTGTAAAAATTGGATTTTTGGAATAATTAATAAATAAACTAAGAAAACAACTTGGAAAGAATCAAACTTGATTAAGAAAACGATTATAAGAGAAAGTAATCCACTTCCGTTCTAGGTTTGGTTTTCAGCAATTGTTTAGTTTAACTTCCTGGAAAATCCTTAATAGGGACTCTATACGTGCGATGATTAAGTGATATCGATAATCAGGACTTAATGGGTCTTGATACACAATGCCAATTCAATTAGAAACCAAAACTTGTAATCATATAATTTCCGGAATATTAAATGATATTCAAATAAAAGTTTACCAACGTCATTGTTTAAATAATCAAAACATAAGTTAAACTCATAAAAGAACTTAACGGGTTCTAAAGTTTAATCCCAACAAAGTTAAACAAAAACAAAAACCTAATCACACAAAACCTAATACCCGAAGTCGATCACGAGAGGATTAGCCGCTTATCGTTCTTGAATGATCTTCAAAACCGTTGTTGATTTGCATTCCGGATGATTGAATCTTGTTTTTGAGAGTTGGAATGGTGAAGAATTGATCCCAGAACTTCCAAAATACGTCTTTTTTCGTCTTAGGTCGAATGGAAATCAAGTGGTGGCTAAAACCTAAATAAAACGCGTATTTAAGGGTTTTTGAAAAAGGTCCTGGCGTAGGCTACGCCAGCCAGCGTAGCCTACGGTGGGGTGTGTTCTGCTGATTTTTTACTTGAGCTGGCGTAGCCTACGGTGGCTACAGTAGGCTACGGTGGAAGCCTTTCAGCTGCACTTTGAAACTTCGTTTCTTGACCCCTCCAATGACTTGTTTTATCATGTAAGCTTTCAAATTCATTGTTTTTCCTACAAAAATCACTTCCAACTCATAGTCAACCTATTCAACTCAATCACATGCATATAAACGAATAATCATACGTAATATTTGACGTTTAAACACTTAAAATCTCATTCCAACGCACACACATCAATTAACACTAACAGACGTTAGATTTTATGTTAAGTTTAAGGGCATTTTAGTCTTTTCATATCATATGACTACTTATATAAATTAGAGGGACTATTCATGTAATTTGGTTAAAATAATATATTTATATACAAGTATACACATACCCACACATATATGTCTTCACGATGTACCACCACTGACGTCCATCACCGCTGTCCACTGTCGGTCACTATCGCAATCACCACCGTATCACATCGTCTTCACTGTGATACCCTCACATCACCGCCAACCATCTTTGACCCCACCCCCAGTCACTGCCGCCTCATCCCCACCCCGAATCAAAGCTCCAAATGCTCTAAATCGAAGTTCTAACTTGACAAACCGCATCTGAGTTCACCCCCAACATTATTCACACACCGACTTTAGGTGGTTTCCGGTGATGATTTTAGGGTTTTTTATGTTTACCCCTTTGTATTTTTATGATTAACTTTGATTTTATGGTGGTGGTGGTGGTCTGAAATGGGAGCGGGTTAAATGGTGGTGGGCGACGGTGCTGGTGGATTCAATAGTGGTGGTGGTCTGAAATGGAGTCCGTTGAATGGTGGTGGGTAGTGGCGGTGGTGGTGGATTAATTTGGGGTATTGGTCTGATATCGCTGTTCAACTTTCCACCACCTTCGCTAGCCATTGAACCATCTCTACCCCTTCTTCCTGACGATATTCAATCATTAATGAAGATGAAGACGATATCGCCTTAGAAGTCAAAGATGGTGGTTAATATTTGCCCCTTTGATGATTTTAGGGTTTTCGGTGATGATTTTAGGGCGGTGGTGGTGGTTTGAATGGTGTTGGTGGCATGAAATGGGAATGGGCAGCGGTGGCGGTGTGCTGCGGCGGTGGATTGAATAATGGTGGTTGGCTGTAGTGGTGGATTGAATGATGGTGGTGAGCGGCGGTGGTGGATTGAATAGCCTTAGGCGTCGGCGGTGGTGGAAAGAAGGGCGTTGGTGGGCGGCGGTGGTGGATTGAATGGTGATAGGTGGCGACAACGGTGGATGAATGGTGATGGGCGGCGACGGTGGTGGATGAATAGTGTTGGGCAGCGGCGGTGGTGGATTTAACGGTGGTGGTGGCCTGAAAAGGACTACGATAGCGGGAGGATGGGTTGGGGTTGTTTAAATTAATTACACAAATTGTCACTGAATTAAAAAGAGATAAATTTACAAAAATAGTCCCTCAAAGGGTATTTTGGTCATTTTAACTAAATTTAACAGAAAAGTTAACATCTGTTAGTCTTAATACCCAATCTTGTTACAAAATTAAAAACATAATACCCCAACCTGTTACTTTTTTTGCTTATTACCCAAACCTGTTATTTTAAATAAACCACAGGGACCATTTATGTAATTAACTCATAACATTATTTTTTAAAATTTACCAACGCGTCGAATTAACGAAAATGTACAATATATGTGCATTTTTATGATAGTGAGAAAAATTGTAACAAAAAATGTAATACAATAAATCTAAAGAAAACCAAAAAGTAGTAAAAGGAATTAAAAGAAAGAAAAAAAAAAGCAAACTAACACTGGAAAAATCAAACAAATGAAAAAAATCGAACTAGCTAGCTTGGGGGGGGGGGGGGGGGGGGGGGGGGGGTTAGAAGCGAGGCGGCTGGCGGTGTGCCTACCACCGGGATACTATGCCATCTTGTTTACCAACTCGTTTCAAACAAATATATACATACAAAAAAAATTAAAATAAATAAATAGATAACCAAATTTTGATTGGGTTCTGAAACACTTTAGCTAAGATTGCTATTTAATATAAAGATTACAAGAATAAGATGCCGGTAACAACTAACAAGTAAAACATTTATCATAGTGGCAGTGAATCTCTTATATGGTAAAATATGTACCATGTAAGGATTATAATTTTTTGCTAAAACATTGCCACGTCTTTTGTTATTCTGGTGACATTTTTTTTCCTTTTTTACTTTGTGTTCTTACGGTACTATTGATCTTCTTTCAATTTCAGCATGTGAGTTTAATCTAGCTGTTTTACGGCTAGAAGTAGTTGATTATAATTTCATTAACATTTATATATTTTCGGTATCTCTGTAGCAATCTCACCAGTCATCACTTTTTCGTATGATGTTCACAAGTATTAGTGAATACTCTATAGTTTTTGGTATCGTGTTCATTGTTGTTTATATTAGCTAGCGATTGCGCGCATTATATCTTATGAATGCAACATATTTTTTAAGTTAATTAATTATGAAAATGTTTTATGGTTCATACATTATTTGTGAATATATGTAATTGCTGCGAATGATTAATGTTTACTTATATACACATTTACCGTATATGTACGTATGATTTATTCACTACTTAACATAACATGTTCTTACGCTAATTACGAGAATGTCATTATGCAAAAACTGAAAAACATCTTTATCAAGTAGATCCTTTGACAAAAAAAAGTACTTCTTTTTTTCTTCTAAGTTGTTCCCAAAACATTAAACCGTCAACATATATAGTTGAGTAAGTTGTTAAAAAAAGTGAGTCTCCATATTATTTTTTAAGGGGCTGTTTGTTTGGGTCTGAATGACCCCAGTCAGACATGTATGTCTGACCGAGTCAGACATGGTTGTTTGGTTGGGGTATCTTTAATTGAAAAAGAGATCTGAATCATCACTTACCGAGTCATATTTGAGATCGAGTCTGACCGACTCCCGTCACCTCCTCCCTCTACCCCCATCGCAATTTTGCTGCCGGGAACCCTCGCCTGAGCGCAGTCGCCGGTCGCAACACCTCTGCCGCAAGCCGCCACAGCCCGCCTCCGCAGTTCGCAACAAGCCGCCGCAGACCTCTCTTCCTCCCGCTGCCACCTTCTCGCCGGCGCCGGCCCCCTCGCCGGCAGCCCCCTCTTCCAAAGGTCTTCTTGCTCCCGCTGCGTTTTGGTGGTGATAGAGGCGGGGGACGGCGGAGATGGTGGTTTTGAGGTGGTGCAACGGTGACAGAGGATGAGGATCAGATGGAGTTGGTGGAGGTGGAGAGACTAGGGAATATGCCAGAGATATGTTAATTGGAACATTAAACATAAACTTTGGTTACAATTAGGGAATATGCTCTTTTAACTAGAAATGACAGGAGGGTAAGTAAATTGAATCGAACTTAAACGAGCTTGAACTTATGTTTGAATTGAGACGGTGAGGTGGGAGTTGACGCGAAATTTATCACAGTCGTTCAGCAAGAAATAATTTAGAGGGTAAAATAGTCATTATACACGGTCATTCAGGTATCCAACCAAACAGACTTAAACTGATTCAGCACTTATTGGTTCAGACCTCTTATTGGTTCAGCACTTATTCATTCAGAAGTTGCCAAACAGCCCCTAACATTTAACAATTTTAAACCATGTTATAAACATCTTTATCAAGTGGGGAAACAAATTTATGGTATATTATAAACATCATGGGGATGAATATGATACCAACTTCTCTATTCACATTTTCAATTCGTTGTGCTATGTTTAAGAGGTTCTTCAATGCAATAAGGCTTTTAGGCTAGCATTGTTAGGTAGAACTACACCGTCTCTTTCATAATAAATTTAGTGGGCTTTTATATAGACGTCGTGTTCATGTCAGTTTCTTATTAGCAATGGACATCTACTAATTTTGATCTAACCACCGATTTACGAGTATCCCCAATATAACAAGTTCTTACATTAACAAACACTTATATGAACAAGATAGGCTAACGTGAGATGTAACATTTACCGCTTTATTCAAGCACGTACCTTGGCTAATTTAAAAAACTTGAAGGTAAAAGTTTTAAACTCAAAAACTTGAAGGTAAAACTTGAAAATACTCATAAATTAGTCATTGTCTGTTCCCAAATCGTCATGTTCTTATCTGGTCATAAGACTTGTAATTTTTATTTAATTTATACGTTCATGGTCATTTTTAAGGGTGTGCAGGATGGACGGCAGTACAAGACTTGTGTTCTAGAGGGGCCCAATTTTTTTTTTTTCTCATTTATATACCATAGATTGACTAACATATCTAGAGGGAGCCAATTTTTTAGTACTCACAGCCTCACACAAGGCACTCGGAATCTCAACAGACGCCCATGTAACATGTTCGATCCTTGGTGCCCCTTCCTATACATTATCTTCACCCTTTAAGTTTGAATTTCTATTTTAGTTAGTCAAAGTTGTATTCTCCACATTATCTCTGGGATAATCTCTTGTACTTCACATATGTTTGAAGTTTCAACAGATGAATGATAGATAACAATTCCATAGTCAAACTATCTGTACCATTATAGATATCTCATTTAGTGAATGCATAAGCTGGAATTTAAATGACAGGATGATAACTGGAAACAGTGATCTCTTTGTTCTATGATCAAAATATAGGAAAGTATTTCGAATTCAATGGTCAAAGCTCTTTAGCATTCAAATGAGTTGGGAACATTGCAATCTAAAGGTTACAAAGAGAATAACTTGAAGTTTGATGATGCAACTTTACATACCGGAAAGCCCTAAGAAATGCATGGGAATGGTAGGACTTTCGGATAAACCTCGAAAAAGTGAGAAAAGAGTTTTTATGGATGGTAAAACAATAGTAGTCCCACTCAAAGTTTGTGAATAAGTGATTTAGCTGCGACAAAACATGGAAAATGAATACAGAAATCGGCTAGGCCATTATGTCACGCATGAGAGGAAATACCATTCTTTAACATTTCTTAAGAACATGCATGATAATATCAAAGTGAGAAGTTATATTGTTGATTTATAAGAAGCATGCTTACAGATCTGATGTTGCATGGGCTTAACTGGTAGAAGTCATTAGAGTAAAATTTGAATAAGCAATCAGGGGTAATGTTATTATGCAAGCATATAAATATGATTTGTTGAACAAGTATCTGGATCAAATAAAATAGTTACGTATAAACTATTAAACATGATTCTTAATTCCGTTTCATCCTTTAAATTGTCATAAAATACCAATTAGTTCAAGTAATGACATAGAATACTTTTTTTAATTAAAGTATGAAGTGAACCGGTTTAATGGTCAACCCGTGAAC
This sequence comes from Flaveria sonorensis, assembly GCA_025506505.1. NCBI lineage: Eukaryota > Viridiplantae > Streptophyta > Magnoliopsida > Asterales > Asteraceae > Flaveria > Flaveria sonorensis. Next base: position 2,413,655 of record CM046427.1, read on the forward strand.
CACTTACAACCCCTTAAGTTAAACATGTTTGTGGTTTCGACTTACAACTACCCATTTAAACTAAGCTCAAACGTGTAAACTTCTTGTTATATTTTTGCCGTGTAAAAAATCTAAAATCCTCAAGTAATGACATTTAGTCACTTTTAGAATTTATGTAACTAAGAGTTTTGAATTTTATTGGATTAAAATTAAGGTGCTAACGGTTCAATTGGTCAAGAGATCAATGCATTGGCACAACACATATCTGTTTAGTTTAGGGGATATTGGAGCCACCATAGCCATTTTTCATGGACATTGGCTTAATATACAAGACTATAATGATCGAGCTCAACTTGTCGAGCCTTGTGAACACAACAGCAGGTCCTAATCTTTGATTCAAGTCACAATAATTTATTTATACCCACATCGTTAAATATGAGATCTTACGTTACACTGACAATTTTTCCTATTCAAATATCATAATCTAAGGTGTTTTTGGAATTTCATTGTTTTTGGAGGAGTTAGGATTGAATCAGGTCATATTGTTTGGTTATGTCCAATTGTAAAAAAAATTAAAATTAATTGTGTGTCAAATAATAGTCCAATTATTCAGATAAAAGTCATAAAACAAGGCACCAGGTTGTATGCACCAAAAAGTCAAAAACCAACTTTGGGCCAGTTTCGACTTGTATCGGCTATTTTCTAATTTAGCTAACCGTTTTAATTTTACCAATTTGACCTATAGAAGCTATTGGGTCCACCCATAATGTTGATCAAGTTATGGTGAAACTACAGGTGATATGTGATCATTTTGAGACCAAAAGGTGAAAGCAGCCAACTTAAAGAAACAATACAAAATAATCTATGGCTAGAAGACATTATCCCGTGTTTTTTTTTCTTCAAAATGACACTCTCCCAAAAGAATGCATAACTCACAAATGTGCGACATTGAGCTCGCTAACCTGTTAACGAGAAACTTGGCCCGTTTGATTCTTACTTTGAAAAGCTCGGTGATTCCATCGTTACATGTATCCATGCTTGGAATGAGCTCAACCCGTTGATTGATGGTGCAACCACGGTCAAAACTGAGCCTTATGTGCTCACTCACTAGTCATTTCTATCCATGACCCTTCTATTCAGATAACCAATTCTAAACACTCACACACGCTAACAACAAACCGACTAAAGAGTATATATGAAATTGTCCCGATTATAAATAAAAACAACAAAAATAAAAAAATGTTAGTACTGTTCATGTTGGCACTAAAATGTGTTCATCTTCACAACTACACTTGAATACAACAATGGCAAGTGCAAGCATCACCACTACACAAATCATCAATCTTCCAACAGAACCACCACGACCACCGTCGTCGCCGCCCTTCACGCCACCACGCCACCCTTCTCCGCCTCACCCGATCGCGATGGATCCTACACCCGAAACCACAACATTGACCGCAGTTCTCATCATATATTCCAACACCCCTGCAAGAAAACTCTGTACTAACCACATTCTGTTCATCAACATCAAAACAACCACCATCATTCCACATTATCGTCAAAACCCACATCAGATTCATCGAAAAGCCTCCTTCCCTTAATCCCACCCTCATCAATTGAAGCTCGATCATGGTGTTCTGAATTGGGGGAACTGTGGTTCTGTAACTGCAACAATGACATGAGTTCTTGGGGGAGTTGTGGTGCAATTGAAACAGACGGTGGTCGCCGGCGGTGGTGGGTTTCCGGCGATCGGATTTCGAGATCGATTGCTTGATGGAATCCCACTCAATTTCGAGGGTTTTGAACTGTTGTTGAAGTGGGTCGTCTTCTTCATCGGTGTAAATTGAATTGAAGAGTCTTTTCATGGTGGTGGGGTCGAATTGATTTGATTTCTTCGAAAATGATGATGATGATGATGATGGAGTTTTTTAAAGCCGTTTGATGGAGATTTTTGCGGGATCTGAACAACCCACGATTTTGATTTGAATTTAGTTAATGCTCTGGTTGAATTTTGATGTATGCTTGATGCTACAACTGTTGTTCTGCATAATTTTTAAAGTATACACGGGGGTGCCAATTGGCTTTCAATTTTCTACATTTATTGTTTCTACATCATATTTATATAGAAATAAATAGGGATAGGCTGTACGTACCCTTTTCTTTGCTTGTCATACCCCACACATCAGAAATAAAAGTTTCATATTTTCCTCTTAATATTTAAAAACATACCCAACCTCTCCTTGTCGTTCTCTCTTTTAATCATCATATTCCACGTGAAGAAAACTATTTTTAAATTAAATAAAGATCGTTTCTTAAAAAACAAGTAAAAATGTTTTTAGATTATTAAAAAAACAATTTCTCTAGAATACTAAAAATATTCGAAGATACTTTTTAACATGTTTGAAAAAAAAATATTAAAAAGTTCTAATACTTTCCAAGTTTCAAGCAATAAAAAGTTTAATTCCAAATTTTTGAAAACTCTCGTAATTCATAAAATCTTTAACTTTTTTCATTTATCTCTAGATTTAACAACTAATAGAAACTACATATGATGTTTCAAAATCTATTAACTTTTTTATTAACTTTAAGAAATAACAACTAACCAATAACTCGTATCATGTTTTGAATATATATGATCATATGTATATTTTGAAAGAAATCAAATAAAGTAATGAATATTATATCATGTAAAAATAACATCATAAAACTGTTGGTGTTATTAGCACGTGGAATTTTTATTTGGTTAGTGGTACATGTTTGATTAGATTGTTATCTTTAAAAAGTTGACTATTCATATCAAATATCACTCAAAATTTTTAAACAACTCAAAGCTTAAAAAAATATAGACAGTTTGATTAATCTTGATAAACGTTGGGTATTTATCAAATCTTTAAAATTGTTAATGTCCATGTCATTTTTCAAAAAAGAATGTAATTTGCTTTACTTCGCTGTTGTTTCTTGCAATTATAAAAATAACAAAAAGTATTTTTAAATTCTTTGTTTGTACTTTAAATAAATTTGAATTATAGGAATTCAAAAAGAACAGATTAACACTAAAATAATTGTTTTAAAAATCTTTATACTAAAAAAGAAAAGAGACAAAAGAAATAGAAGAAAAATAAAAGGTTTGAATTGTATTCATATTAAAAACTTGAGGAGGGAGTATAACCAGTAAAAATGGGTTAAGATATTGTATATATAGCAACACCCAATAATTATTATCAAAATTACAATTTATTAAAAGTTTTCAGAAACTCCAGTAGTAACAACAAGCATTATAATTAAAAGTTTTTCAAAAACTTCTAGTAGTAACAACAAGCATTATATTAGCACTAGGATTTGGTTCTGTTTTGTCGCGACAGCTTGACTTTGAATACAATTTATATAGGAACATAACTAGAAATAAATATATTGTAACCAGTAAATTCAGAAACAAAAAGAACATTATGTTCTTACATAATTAATTAAAAATTTCCTACACTTGCCATGATCAATTCGAAGTAAAATTATATAAATATATATATATATATATATATATATATATATATATATATATATAAGATTAGTCATATAATAAATATATAGTTGAAATTCTATACAATGTATACTACAAAAGTAATAAAAAGAAAAAAATATATGTTTAAAATAATTATATATTAAATTACAGTAGTTTTGAGGAGTGTATGCTTGTGCTTTGAGAGCTTGTATCTAGATCAGTTTTGAATATAATTTATATAAAACGTATATAAAAATAAAATATCAAAACGGTGTTTTAGTAGTTTTGTAAAAAATTGTATTTTAAAAGCTATGAAAATAAATAATTAAATTTGTCCAATATAATTTATAATATTATAATAATAGTAGTTTTGAATATTAAATTTGTGTCGAAACATAGACAAGGATAAGAATGTTATGATCATTTTGTTAAAAAGGGCATTTATTTTGTCATTCTTTCAGTAAAAGAATATATACTGTAAGATTATATGAATGTAATTTTTTTTGTTATTTCATAAGGTTAGAAAACAAAAGGTAATATTTGATGTAAACTTAACATACGAGAAATATATTGTACCTTAAAAAACTTAAACCGCTAAACATATTATAGTAGAAAACTTTGGTTATTTTCATCAGGTCATGTGGTTTAAGTTAAATAAGCTAGCAATATTATCAAAACTAGACGGATCAGTTGGTTGAACTGATCGAATCGATAATCGGTCATAAAACTGTACCATCGTGATGCCTATCTAAACTTTTCTCAATTGGACCAGTTAGTTACTAACGAATAGAGTGATTTAGTCAGCTAGCCCATCTGGTCAGATCAAACGTCAACAATTTTTTCATTGTTTCCTTTTTAAATCTTTGCGGTTTTTTTTTTGTTTTAATCATTTTAGTTCTAATATCTTGTTATAATTTAAGTCCACATCAAAACACATACAAAATTCTTTTTAAATTATACGTATTTATATAATTTTAAAATGAGTAAATTGTTATTTCCGTCTTTAGTTTTATGTTATTTTTATCATATTAGTACTTGTGTTTCATTTTTTGTTGTTTCAGTATCCATGTTTCAGAAAAATTATCGAAACAACCATTTCGTCTGAATCTTTAAATAACATTAGTTACCACTAAGGTCAAAGTCTTCATTTCCTCTATAGTAAATTGATATTTTTGTCCTTGATTTTATATCTTTTTGTCGTTTTAATACCGGAGATCAATCACATTCACCTTCATCGTTTCTTATTTTTCACCACGATCCCTTCAACTTTGCAAATGTTTGAATTTTCTTCCATTCAAATTATTCATATGCATATATTCTAAGCTTTATTTGAAGAGGTGGTAGCTTTAACACGTGATTTAGGCTCCTTTGCAGCAGTCTTATTCGGTAATAAAACATGGTTAATGTTATGAAGATCACTATGCAAAATCTTTACTACAAAGAACAATTTTCCATGCTCATCATCGTTCGTTTCGGGATTATTTTGTCCTTTTTATTATCTCTTACAACATTTCCCACCAACTCAAACATCTGAATTCAACCAAATACAAACCCAATCAAACATTGATTACAACAAAACGTTAAAGTTCAATCAATATTAAATTTAACAAAGTTTGTCATTGGAAACATAATTAACACGTAGAACTTACTATTCATTTCAACACGACAACGAAATACACCGGACCTCCGGTGCCAACACGCTTTTGTGTAACAATCGTGTTTAAGGTAACGCTCGATCCTACTGACGGGAAACTGAAGACTCTTTTTAACGGAACGAGTGACCGCCTTCTTCCTTGGGACCACTGATTTTTCCGAAACTAATTGGGAATGGTATCTACAAAAACAAATCTGACGTATTACAGAACAAATTGAGATCATGTATATATGTGTGTGGCATCAAATGGTATAAATATATATGCATATGAATAATCTCAAAGAAAGAATTGCAAACCTTTGTTAAGTTGGATGGATTATGCTAAGTAAGAAGAAATGATGAATATGAATATAACGACAAAAGTGATATAAAACCAGAGACGGAAATAATAATTTACTATAGAAGAAATGACGACTTTGTCCCTGGTGATAACTGATGTTATCTAGATAATTTGGGCGGAATGATTGTCTTGGTAACTTCTATGAAACATGGCAACTTAAACAACAAAAAATGAAACATGGGTTCTGAATTGATAAAAATAACATACAACCGGAGACAAAAATAACAAATAATTTTTAAATTTTTTTTATTATTCATGACATGAGACCATCTGATTTTTAAATCCGGTTTCGGGCTAGCAAACAAGTAATACTCGGTTCTTTGCGGTCACCGTTAAAACATTTCATTCAGACCTTACAAAAAGTCATAATCAAGCACCATAAAACGTGACTTGAAGCCTCTAAAGTCTAAAGGGCTCACGGCCAAAAAGCGTACGACGGAGCCGATCACCACCGCCACCGCCACCGCCACCGCCACCGCCACCGCCACCACCATCAACCACCGTAATGACGTCACGGACCCTCCCGCCGAACGGAGTCGCTGCAACAATCGACCTCATCGGCGAAGACCTTCTTCAGAACATCGTCGCTAGACTTCCGGCAACCTCGTTCGCCTCCGCCGCTTGCGTCAGCCGCTCATGGAACCTCGTGTGCGGTCGCGTCCTTTGTCGCCCCAAACTCTCATCCGCATGCTCCTTCAATCCTTCTCTTCAGGTAATTTTTACAAAACCCTAAGTTCTACGTGAATTGGAAATCGCACTCGTAATTGTGTTATTCGACTTTTGTTTTCGTTTTTGTTTACGGTTTTTGTTAGGTTGCTATAGAAGAGGTGGTGAATAAAGTACTATCGGAGCCGATTCGTCCCCATTTTGCGATTGCTTCTATTGGTCCTTTGTTCGATTTGCCGGAGGCTCACCGACTCGTATGTTATCTCTGCTTCTGTTTGATGTGGAATTCTACAAAAATTTCATGAATAAATGATTGAATGATAGCTTGATAGTATTTCATAACGATGAATAAGACTCTGTTTGGTGTTAATGTGTAGCAATGTAACATTAATCCATATCAAACATCAATTTGGTGTCCTAAATCAAAATGTTATAGATCTCACTCTCTTCTAAATAGTAAATTAAAAAAAAATAGGTTAACCAATTTATTAGAAAGGGTTGTGTTTGGGTTAACCCACTTATAAAATGTCTTGTGTGTTGGGTTGAACCCTTCAGTAAAAGGGGTTAGATTAGCCGACTGAGAACTTGATTATTTTGGATTGTGTCAGAAATAGCCTAGATGAAATAATATGTTGCATACACACTGGCTATGACAATTTACTGATTTCATGAATGACTTGCAGATTACTACAAAACTAGGCTCACAAGTACCAGTCATTACTAATGATCCCTCTGGAATAATTGGAAGGGATGCATTTTCTGATGAATTTAAAGAGGTTTTTTGCTGTTTTCTACTTAGATATTTAAGTTTTTGAGGTTATTTTGATTGCTAAGGTACCACATGCTATACTTTGGTGTTAAGAAAGTATCGAATCGAATAATCTGCAGGTTCAGTGGGAAATTACTGAGGAGGATGAAGATCCTGATGCTCCTCTAGTTCTACCTGAGAGTGCAAATAGAGCAATCATGTTAATTGTTGGATTTCTACCAGGGATGAAAGTCAGAACAGTCCCACTTCTAAAGCAAATCGAGGTAATAATTCTAATCTTTCTTGAAGAAAGCTTTAGACTTGTCGTTCTAACATAAATACATAATTCATATTCTTAAATTGGAATTATTTAAAAATTTAATCTTTGAGTTTGTGTATTCATGTATCAGGAACCACAATATGTCATGGTTGACAAATTTGTAACAGACATTAGGGAGTTCTCGACTTCTGTTTCAGGATGTAAATCCCCTGCTGCCATCATTATGTTCGGTGTAAGTCATTCCTCATGTTATTTGTGCACATATTTTTAACAATTACTTTTCTTGCTTTCTTAACAAGCTCATATTCTTGTTGCATTTCTGATACTTACTGGAGTTTATTTACAGGACTTTCAAGCAGGCATGAAAGCGGTTATGGAAAAAATGGGTTAGTGTTGCTTGAGAAACACTTCAACGTGTTATGCTGAATTATCATACATTAATTTTATGCATTTTTCTTTCTTATTGTAGATTATGCGTTGTCACCAGAAACGGTCATTGTTGGTGACAGTGGCTGTCAGTTCCGACATACAAATGGTATCAATGGCAGTTCAAGGAACGTAACTGTTAATGAAGAACATGTTTCTGCTGCTGTTGCCTTGATATTTGCAGTGGACAGGAATAAGCCTCAAGGTAACATCAAAAATCTACGCTTGTGGATAGATGTTCTTTAACAATATTTTTGCTGTTTTATTATATCCATATTGTTTCTTTCTTATAATCATATTTTCCTAACACCAGAATCAATTTCTCTTATGCAATTATATATTTATCTCTTGCATTTAAGGTTTGTGCCATCCAGTTCTGAGAATACCTAAATATCTTTTGAGCAGGTATAGGAGAAACACAATTTCATGCTGTAATATCAAGCGGATTGTCACCAGTAGGCCCCACATACAAGGCGGGATCTGTTATAGAGAAACATCATGATTCTATGACTTGGCTCACTGCAAGAAGAGAAGGGTCTCGTGCGAATATTGATGGTGAAACTATTTTGAATCAAGTCTATGATGAAGTATGTTATTCTTTACCTTTAGTTAATATTCATATAATTTTTCTAAATTTCTACATTTCATATAATCATATTTACCTTTTAGAATTGCAAATACATCATATTTTTCTATTCCACTAAATAAACCTGTTTCACTAAATAAACGAAGAGAAAATTATGCGGTGAGATGATTCATGATAATAATGTTGTTTTCCTATCTGTTTATACAATGAAACAAACTGTTCTAAGTGAATTTCATTTATTTACTGTGGAATGGGTAAACATTGGAATTTTGAACTTTTAGGAAGTATATATATAAAATTAGACCGATCTACTATTTTGATGAATATCGAGATCCTTTTATACATCATTTGGCATTCATTTCTGAGCGAATTGCATCAAAAGGTAACATAGTCTGGCAACATTTATGTTTAGGAAAGATAGTTTTCTCTTAAAACGGTTCCAACCAATAAAACCTGATAGTTAAGGATTAAAAATTTAAAATTCATATCCAAGGGTCAATATTCAAAATTACTTGACTGATGATAAGTGACATACTGATAACTTTGACCGTGTTAACTGTTATGCTGACACGGCGCTCTGGTGTTTTGACATGGCATATGAAAACTGGTTAACTTATAAGATACCCTTAAATGAAAGTTTTTTAAAAGTTGAATCATTTTATGTAGAGAATGTAATATACATTTGAGTTTTGAATAGAAATTTAAGCAAACTATGTTATATTATTTTGCAACTTGCCCTTCTTTTATCTCCAAATTCTTATGAATTCTGATTGTATATTAATAATGACAGCTAGGGGACCGAATTCAGTTTCCTACTTTCTACATTGGGGTAACAAAAAACCGAAAATGCGCTGTTGGTGAGGAAAAGGTTGGACATATCACTTCTCTTGCATTCCATGAGGTTCTCGGGTAAGATGCGGTTTCTCTTTCTTGTTTTATAATATTGTCTTTTCTTTGAGCAGCTACATATGTCATCATTTATCACTTAGAAGCAAGGTTTAAAAGAACGGAATCGAGCCTCGAGGCGTTTTCCCTTCGCCTCACGGGGCGTAAGCCTCGAGACGAACCGATGCGTAAGCCCGAGGAGCAATAATAAATAAATATAAAAATTATATATCTTTAAAAAAATAAGCATGATTTGTCTAATCACATACTATTCTTTATAAACATCAACATATTGATTAGCTAACTTGCAAACAATTCACGGGATGTTAAATAAGACTAGTTTCAGTCCTAAATTGACCTAATTTCAATCCAAAATTCGACACTTATTGACCTAATATTCAGTCCCAAACATTATGTACAATATAAGATCATTCTGCACACAAATTGACCTATTTTCAAACCCAAATTTGATCTAATTTCAGTCCCTTCATTTACATCGTACTACCAACAAGTCCATTTACTAGTATTCTACCAGCAAAAACATGATTAAAGCTGCACAAAAGATCAATGTTTACGCTTAACAATACATAAAATTATTCTGCACAAACATACCCACAAACTAACAACAAAACTCAACAAGTCCGCCTCCCTCCCGCCTCACCGCATCATGAACCGCCTCGCCCTAAGAGGCGTACGTCTCATCCAAACCCTATGAGGCGCCGCCTCAAGTACGATTTCTTACCGCCTCGCCTCGAGAACGTTTTTTAAAACCATGCTTAGAAGTCAACTTATCATAGTTCACAACTTGCCGTGGTCAACTTTTGCACGTCATTAGCAAAAAGTCATCTTACTATATATATTATAAATGGTGCATGGTGCACCTGCGATTGAATATTAGACTATGGGTTGTTTACTTTGGTTTCTTATTAGCGGGTGTTTGAGATTGTTATTCAATATAATTACTTGATTTGGAAACACAATAATCATTTATTCAAGACTTCTCTCAAATTGATTATTTCATCCTCAAGTAATCAGATTTTTCATCCAAACACTTAAATTGATCACCTGATGTTAGAAAAATCGCAATAATTTGATAATCTGTTTTAAAATGCAATAATCACTTCGAATAAGCTGCTCTTCTATAAATTATTGAAATTTAATTACTTTACTTAATCATAATAATAATAATAATAATAATAATAATAATATAATAGATTATTCCATCCATTCGTAGGTAGTCAAAGGTGCTTGGCGCCCTTGACTTCAGGCGCAAAGGGTGTGCTTGTTGCCTAGGTGCCTAGGTAGTCAAACATCTTTGGCCTGAATCTTTGCTTGGGCGCATTGATGGTCACAAGTTGGTAGAATTTAATTATTCTAGGTGGGTTTCAACAAACAAAATGGTTCTAGTAGAAAATAATCTCATCTTTGATTATAGGCGGTTTTGATAGATTGAAACTCAAATATGATTTTTTATTATTATAATCTTTGGATATAATATGAATTTTCTTTTATAACTTGTAATATTTAACACTTTTATAAAATCCGAGCACACCGTTTTGTTTACTTTTTTTTTCAGACATTCCGGGTGTATGTTTTGTTAAAAACCAAGTTTATTCTGAAAAAGTTTTATTTCAATTAAATAAATACTATTTCCCAAACAAAGTTGGTTTTGAAAAAAAATTATGCCCGAAATATCCCAAAAAAAAAAAAACACTAAGCAAAAGGGTATTATGTTTGGGTTTTTAAAAAATGGATAAAAGAAAAATCAAGTTCTATCCAAAACTAATTATTTGAATATAATAAAAATCAAATTTCCGTGAGTATGAAATCCGCCGTTTAGACTAATTTTTAGTTCAACTAGTGGACTGAAATAAAAAACACATCAATCTTTTTATAGAAACCAATCACACCATGCCCATAATCCATACCCCTTTAGAACCAAAAAAATTCCAAGTTGGTATGGTAGCACCTAAGCCGCCCTTCTTTTTTTGCCTTTGACTACATAGATCCCAATACGAAAACTTGATTATCTCTGATTTAAAAACCCAAAAATCAGATAAGCTGTTTAAAAATGTGATTCCTAAAATCCCTCTTAGTGGTGGAGGGTTTAGCTTATAAATAACTAGCTTATTTACCTGTGGTGTGTTACATGGGGAGACGAAGTAAGAAGTTGAATTTAAAAATGAAACAACAATCAATTAAGTTGAATTTAAAAATGAAACAACAATCAATTAAGTAATAATAACTATAAATTAAAAAGGTTGGTTAATTTAGTAGATGAGAATTTTATTTGTATATAAGTATGGACTTATTTGTTATCCTGATTTATATATGTAGATACACATAAAATTATAAAATGATAATCTAGTAAATAGAAAATTGTCTCACAATTTTGGTTTCTGATGCATTAACACGATTACAAAATTATATATTTTTTCAGTAATATTCTATTTTTTTAAGACTTCAGGTGATTGCACCCATTTGACACGTCTTCTGTTTTCTAACTTTTTTGGTTTTATCCGCGTAACCTGTTAGAAATAAAACACAACATGCAGTCCTGCACAAACCATTAATAATTAAAATACTTGAAATTCCCCCTTTAAGGCTCAAACTGTATATCTTCATGCAGTGATAACCAGGAGTACTTTTTTGTTGGTGATGTGGGCATCAAAACGGGCGATAAATTCCGGTTTTACCACTCGGATTCCACCACTGCTCTTTCTTCTGCTGCTAATGTCTCTAACCATTTGAGATCATTCAATCAAGGGAGCACCAGCTCCACTCGGGAGGTGTTTGGCGGTCTTATTTTCACTTGTTGTGGTCGTGGTGAGTCATTCTTCGGCCAATCAAACATTGACAGCTCCCTGTTTTTGGACAACTTCCCTGGTGTGACACTTTGCGGAACATTTTGTGGCGGGGAGATCGGACGTGGTGATTTAACCCCGTATGTTGAAGAATCTCAAGAACAGAAATCGGTACGCTGCTGTTTACATGTATACAGTGCAGTGTATTTAATCATGTCTTACACCCCATGAAAAAAAGAATTCATGTGGGTTTTGTGTTGGGATTTGGCGGGAAAGAAAGGATAAAATTTAGTGGTTAATTTCTAGTTGCTTAAGTTTTTGTTGAATAAACTGTTAGTATGCTGTCAATCATTAAACTGTATTAGTTACATATGCTTAAAGTTTTATGTACTCAAAAGTGTTAAATAGATATTTGGTTATCATAGTGTTAGATTCTAACCGAAATGAACATTCAAAGAACAAATTGTTTGACGCTATGTTTGTTTATTTGTTAAAAGAACGACATGAATAACAACCTATGTTTGGTTACTTAAATGAAAATGAGCGAACAACAAGAAGCCTCTTGTTAGTCGTATACGTTGTTCACAAGTTCATTTACCAATGTGGGTGTTCTTACACTCCGGGTTGTGGAGGGGTTTCTTAAATACTTATTTACCGCTATGATTAACAACAATAGTTTTATTTATTTTTTTGCTTTTTAAACTGGGCATCCATAAACATAATCTATATTTATAATTTATATAATTTATCATTTTTTTGCTTTTTAAACTGGGCATCCGTAAACATAATCTATATTTGTAATTTATATAATTTATAATAAAGAAGAGTTTTAAGGGAAACATGACGACTTGTGATAAATCCTAAACTCTTGTTTGCTGTCTTTCTATCCTATTAGATGAAAATAATTTGAAACAAGTAAAATAAATAATTATATAGTTAAAATATAAATCTTCTTATTCTAATAATTTATTAAAACATGTTAAATTATAAGATTTTACTTATATCTTATCTTCATAAATAATTTTACAAAATTTTATTTTTATTATTAGTTATTTATAATCTATTAAAATTTTACTATTAATTATTTCATCAATGACTAATGACATATAACATACTAAATACTTATAAACCCTAATAATTTTAAAATGTTGAATTTATTCTACCTATGTAATACATGAATTTCTAACCTATTTACATAACAAATCTAGGTGTTTATTATCAACTAATATTTAAATATTGAAATTTTGTGTTTTAGTTTATGCTAAAAAATAAAATTTTAAAAAGTGAATATGTCTAATTGCCTTTTAAAAAAATAAATAGAATCTCTTTATTTATGGGAAACAACGCATATATATTGCGTATAGACTACGATAACATAGAAGATTCAAACAAGTGTATGCAACTCCAAGAATGAGATAATAATAAACGTTAGACTTGGTTGAGACATATGTTTAATGTTTTACACGGTCACATGGTTACGGGTGTTAACGAGTTGTGTTGCTTGTGACTTTCTTGATCTTCTTTTAATGAAAACAAGAATTGACCTAGATTGAATTCTAAGTTGAAGCCCATATAATATATAGGCCTTAACTTAAGCTTTATATATCGGGTTTTACTATCCTAAAGGAGTCTTTAATATACTAATATAATAATTTAATATAAAAACAGATAATCCATGATGAATTATATATTTATTTATATCTATAAATATGATAAAAATAGCTAAATAATACTATATATATACAATATATATATATATATATGTATGTATATAAATAATTTTACAATAATAAAAATATAAATAAGTATGTGCATAAATAAAATTGAGTTAATTACACGATTGCTCCCTATGGTTTGTTTATATTGCAATATTGGTCCCAACTTTTGAGAAATTACAGGTTTGGTCCTTACTGTTTGTCAACTCGTAACACGATTGGTCCCCGACACTAACTTCTGTTAAGTTTTTAGTTAAGTAGACGTGAAAAGTCTAAAATACCCCTGCACTCAAATAATAAATAATAATATAATAATAATAATAATAACATAATTAAAGGCCAACCCACCCATCCCCATACGCATCATCTTCTCCACGTAATTGAGTATTGCCGGCACACCAAAATCGCCGGCAAACCACCACCATCACCCTTCTCCACCACCACTAGCACGTAATTGACGGAACCACCACCACACCATCATTCCATAGTCGCAGCCATCTCCAACTAACACCACCATGACATCGCATCATCGCACCATCGCCATCATCGCACCCACCAAATATCCGACGACCACACCACACGGATTTGGGTTTCAGGTGTGTGACTTTCGATTTGAGTTAGGTTTGCGATCTAGATCTAGACCGCGGTAGTACGGTGGTGATTTGGTGGCGGTGGTGGTGTTCGATTTGGGTTTTCACAGCCGCCATCGTCATTGATTTCACCGGTGACGTTGATTTGGGCGGCGATGGTGATAGTGTTGGTTAGGTGATGGGACCGGTGGTAGGGGATGGGGCGATAGGGATGGCGGTTGAGTGGTGGCAGAGATGAACTATTATCGTGGACTGTTGTGGTGGTTGTGGTGGCGGTGCCAGAGATAGGTGGTGGTGGAGTCGAGGTTAAGGGACCAATTGTGTAACGAGTTTATAGGACCCACAAAATTTTAATTCATTTTAGGTTTTTTTTAAATAAAAGATATCTTGGTCTTTTCACATCTACTTAACTGATAAACTTAACAGAAGTTTATGTCAGGGATCAATTGTGTAACGAGTTGACAAACAGTAAAGACTAAATTTGTAATTTCTTAAAAGTTGGGACCAACATTGCTATATGGACAAATCAGAAGGACCAATCGTGTAATTAACTCAATAAAATTTTAAATAGTAAACAAATAATTAAAATATTTTTTCCTACTAGCTAAACTCGAGCTTTAGATATAGAGTTTAAAACAAGCCGAGCTCGAACTTGAACTTTATTAAGTTAAACGAGCCGGACTCGGGTTCACCTTTGATTGTTTACACCCTCCGACATGATTCCCTTAAAATATATTTCATGTCTTTACTTAGACGACAACAAAAGTTCCATTCGTGCTTCCATAGAAGACTAAAATCCAGCAATTCAACAAACACACCCCTTACAACTCCAACCACGTAGCTTTTTTATGCTTACACCCTTTCCGTCTAATTATATATCTATATAATTTGAAAGTGTTAACTTACATTTAGTTTCTTAGTTGGCCACATAAGTTTTCTGATTTTCATATTTTGGTCTTTTTAGATTTGCATTGCCTTATGATATGTATTTATGTTTATATAAAAAGTGAGTTTAGTAATTAAAAAATATTTTAAATACCTATTTATTTAATTTGCATCATAAAATACAAGTGGAGGAAACGAGAATAAATTATCATTTATAAATATTAGTGTGCGTTAATGATTTATTATTTTTTGATCCACCAAGTTATTTGATGTCTTGGGTTCTAAGTCGTAGTGATAGCAGTTACGATATTTTTTGTATTCTAGCTTTCATGTTCAAGTCCGTGGTGCAATTACCCGCGCAACGGGCATAGAGATATTTCTAGTTTAATATAGAAGGGCATATTAAAGGGAAAAACAATCGAACAACACAACGTCGTATGATAGTCGTTACATTGTGCTTGTTTGGTCACTGACAACCAACCCGTTTTCTGGTGTGACACATCAACGACATATCGACTTTTCCATTTCCATAGTTTTTCCTTATTTATCCATATGTTAAATGGTGTCGACCCAGTTTTACCCGGCATCCCGGTTTCTCCCTTTTTCTAATTTTTTTACTAGGTTGGTAGTAGTACCGGTGGATCTTGGTGAAAATTCACTCACTTGGGCATACCTGGGTCCATGGGCACAGTTTTCCCCGCCAGCCCCAATTTTTCCCGGGCTTTCCCCAGCCTTTCACTATCGCCACTCCGTGTGGCCTTACTATTTATGATCCTACATTTTTAATAAGATATATAATATACGTTAAAATCTTATCTTTTAAATTAGAGGTAACTTTGCATAATAGTTACTAAATTTTGAAATAATTCCAATTAGGTTATTCAATTTTGAAAAAATGTTGTAATTAAGTTACTTAGTTTTATTAAATTTAAAGGTTTTAACATATTTTTTATATGTTTTTCTTTTTGTTTCAATAATAAAATATATACTTCTTTTCTTTGATGTAGACTTTGAGTGATGACGTGGATTTTAAGTTATTTATTTACGTATTTAATATAATTAATACGCTTTTTATTTTTTTTATATAATTACATATATTAAAAATTTTGACCCACATATTTTCTCCTTTATTTCTTTCTTAATACAAAAAAATCTGATAATAACTCAATTTGATTGTTTAATAATATGATTTGAGCAAAATATACATAACTAATCTAATTTAAATATTTTTAAAACTTGTTTATTATTCTATGTTATTTTTTAAATTATTTTACAAATAAAACTTCTTTCATTTATTTTTATCAAAAGATATTATTATAAAAAGTATCATTCTAGTAAAGGGTAATCATGCAAAGTGTGGAATGGCCAAGAAGTAATTTCCCAAAAAACCCTTAATGGACTCACACTCCACCTTCACACACACACCCAAAATAGCCCCTGCATCAATGACTTGTACAGTCTGCAAAACCAATCACTCAATTGGCATTATGTTGGAGTGTGGTGGCCCTCATGGTAAGCAAGTACAATGAGTGGAGGATTGGACCAGAAGCAATCAGAGCCATAGGTTCATGTGATGACACGTGGCAAAGTGGACCATTGTGATTCATTAAAATGGACACCAAAGTGTTAAGGTATCATCTTCCTTTTCTTCAACTTTTCCATCTTTCTTTCTTTCACCATCTTTCTTTAGATTTAATGCCTTTTACCCACCCCACTTCTTCATCATTATTCATGCCTTTTCATTTTACTTTTTAAATATGTTTAATAATATACATTATTTTATTTTTAAATAACATAATGGCACGTTTTAAATTTGTTATTTGATAGTAGAATATTTTAAAGTATTAGAGGCTAAAAACAACGACATATTTAGTAGAAAAGTATTTATTTAGAGCACAAATGAGTCGAGTCGAGCCGAGTTGAGTCAGTATGGGCTTGGGTTTGATTAGTTTAAAAATCGAGTCGAGTCAAGTCGAGCTGGCTTGTTTATTTTAATTATGGATTACAATCAAACCCGAATCCAACGGAATACCCAAGACTGAGTACATCTTGGATGTACATGAGGTCGGGTAAACTAATACAAGAGAGGGTATGATATTACTTTTTGTTACATGATCTACCCGTTTATCCTACCTGATTATTGATAATGCATACCTGTTTAGCAATTAAAAAATAGGAATAATTTATTCTTTTTATATATTATGATTATATTATATTTACTGTGAGTTATTTTAACAATATTATATTATCCAAATTAATTACTTATTTAAATTTTGTTTTTCCAAATCATCCATTCTAATCTCTTGACTCCTACTCGAGTATTTTATAGCTAGCATCACCTTTTTCTTGGCATGGTTGTAGTAATTTAGCTTATTTTATAATTTTTAGTCTTTAATTTTGGTTGAATTTTGTTTAATATTGATACAATGTTGTAATCTTGATAGATACCGATGCGTATTGTATTTTTTATAACACTAATGGGTATATCCGATTATTAAAAGGTAATCTTGATAAATACCTTAAATATACCCCATGAGTTTCGGGTTAGGTATGGGATATCGTTTTCTAATCGAGTATAGGGTTGGAATTAGTCAAATCCGTCTCATTGCCATCTCTAATTTAAACGAGCTCAAATTATTAGCTTGGGCTCGGCTCATGTATTAGCAAGCCAAGCCAACTTATTTATTTTTTAAAATGTTTAAGTTTTTTAACTTTACTTATATATATTCATTTATATTTGTTTATTTTGATTCTAAAATGATATACGATTGATATTTCAGGATGTATAATGATCTTCTATATTTTTATATTTCATTTTTTATTAGAACATATTAAAATGATCATATTTCTATGATCTATTTAAATAATATGTTATAATTTTCATTTATAATATATATAAATAATATCTATGTTTTATTTTGAACTAGCCAACGAGCGAGCTGATTAGCGAGCCAAGAAGACAACTAATGAGCGAGCCATGAGCTAAATGACCTTGGCTCGGGTTGGGCTTGCCGCTCGTGTACAAATCGACCCGAGCCGGCTCATCTCCTTTGTAAACGAGTTGATTTCAAGCAAACTACTTTTAAATCAAACAAGTTCGAGCTGCGAACTTTTATTTGTGAACAACTAATTGGATCACTGACGGATCAATGACTAACCCTATCATTCCCATTACTCGTATGCGCAACTCAAGACCAATCTTAAAAGGAAACTTATCATATGTGAGAGAAAACCCTCTGGCTTAACTTAAAACCTTTTTTTATGTTACAAGTGAGACTTGAACGTAAAACACTTCTATTTAATAAAGTCTTGAGGTATCATCAACTGCTAACTTATTAAGCAACCTTCATCCTACTAAAAACCAAATGATAGTGTGGGAAGGATAGGATAAATGACAACTTTTCTTCTATTCTGAAGTATAAGAAGACTAAACAGGACCACTCAGTTTCTTGACATGTAAAGTTTAGTTTAGATTATAGTTTAGTGTCATGGACTATAGGTTTTTTAAAAAGTTTTTGAAAATAATTATAACCAATGTTTCAAACTCTAAATTCTCTCTTATCAATTCATTTCATAAAATTCAAAATTTTATTTTCCTTTCTCTTTAAATTCTTTTATGTAAAATTAATTAGTTTTTCTGGTATTTTATAATGTTTAATATTTAATGAAAGATATAACTATATAATTTTGTTTGGTACCTTTTATTCTCGTAATACCTCATAAAGAAAATGATTTGCGCAAGGTAAACTCATTTTCTTTACATCAATTTCATCGAAACGAATAAAAAGTTGAATATTAAATTGTGTGGTTAGATTTGATTAAATATTACAAGGAAATTAAGAGAAGTTAAGAGTATATAAAAATAAACATACCAATGTTTGACTTGACTTTTATTTTGTGTAGGGGTCAAAGTTCGGAGAGAGGTGTGATCATTTCACGATCTAATGTAAACAACATTTACCTTAAATTAGACGCAAAAAGCTGTTACCAAGGCTTGAACACATGACCTCTAAGTTAAAAAGTAGCAACTTCAAGGATTCCCCTCCAGAAATTAAAGTATATGTTAAACAAGAATTAAGAGAAAACGAACAAACTATACTTCTAGGAACACCCTTCACGTCCTTTTTTTCGTAAATAGTGTTAATTTTTTACCCAATAATTTGATTTTTTTTTGTTCAATTTATAAAAATGTTCAAGCTCTGTCGACTCGTGAAATTATATTATATGTTTTAATTGTTTTGTACTAGAGTTTGATGGATGCAAGTTTGTCCGGTGCAAAACCAGCAGTTTTCAAAACACCGTTTATATAATTTAATTATTATATTTTCATTCACTTATCATTTGATTATCTTAGAAAGTCATATTCCATAAACAATCAAACAACTACCTATATGATTATTATTTCTTCAAACAAATAAACATATCCAAACACTAGATGATTGCCCACTGACCTCATCTTATTTCATTTACTTATACTACAATAATGATTTGCTATGACATAATCATTCCAAGAACAAATCTTAATATCCTATAGTACCCATAAAGAAGGGATCTCATTTATCTCAATGCCCCCACCATACAAATAAACACATCCAAATACTATATCTATCTATCTATATATATATATTAATGATCATTGCCTATAAACAATCAAACAGTCACTTGTTTATTCTTTTCAGTAACAAAATCTGTTTTAGGAGTGTTCAAGGTTTCTTATAAATTAGAGTTAATTACATAAAAGGTCCCTGTAGTTAGGTTTGTTTTCACTTTCGGTCCACAGGTTTGAAAAACTACAAGGTCGATCCACAAGTGTCACACCCCGGTTTCAAGGCACCCCGGGAGTGCGACCGATTGGTACGCGTTATTGTTCATCTTTTATTTGCTTGTCTTGAAAGACGTTTACGCAGCGGAAAATCATTTCACAATTTATCTGATGATTTATAAAAACAAACTTTCATATATTCGTTGGGGATTAAATACCCAAAATTTTACATAACATTGTTCAACGCAATGTTTACAAAATTTTATGTCTACTGACAGATATTCAAAACTTGCCACAAGGTCTATGCCTAGGAAACTTTAGTCCTTCCGGCACTATTCTTGCTACTATATTCATCACAGGGTTTCCATGCCTAGGATCATAGTCCATCCAGCACTAACACCTGACTAAACATATTTAATCATGTTTACCTGAAAATGTTTGAAAATAATACATCAGCGAAAAGCTGGTGAATACATTTAATTTGACACAAAAATATTTTGGCATGAAGAACGATAAACAATTAATCATAAATTAACGGTAAACCACACATTTAGCAGTCTATTTCAACTGGAAGTCCCCCTCCATATATACTGGTATTGGTGCTCAGGCAGTCTTACTACGGGACTCTCCGGATCTGCACTGAGTCTGAACCAGCCCCGGTATGGGATTTTCACCCATCCCCAGGATATAATTTGATCAAACATACATATACTTCTGGTCTAAATGTTTTAGCAGAATACCTCTATGCATTAACATGGTTAACGTACTAATGCCATTTTCGCAAAATAAAATCATTTGAATGTTTTGAAAGTATTAAACGTATTCACCTGGTAAATTGAACAGAGCCTCTAAACTTGATAAGCTTTTGTTTCTGAACCTCGAAGTAACTTAAGGATTAAGTCACGAGCGTCTAACACCTTGATTAAATCAGAACTTCTATACTTGATGTCTAGAGCATATACACGGTTTCCTAATCTCGGGTTATCTTTATGGTGTTTAAAAGGTAGTAGAGAGTTTCGTGTGTGAAAGTAGGGAAGACAATCAAAAGGTTATGAAATGAAATGAAATGAAACAAGAGACATCTATTTATACATGGATATTTCTTACTCATTAAGTATTTCTTACTTATTAAGTTTTATCCAAACTTAACTATTAAGTCCAAAACTTAGCAACTAAGTTTTATATTTTATTCAAAACTTAGCCATTAAGTTTTATATTTTATCCGAGTCTTAGCTGTTAAGCTTTATCCAAAACTTAGCCGTTAAGTTTCATCCTAATTTTATCTAAAACTTAGGCATTAAGTTTTATCCAATACTTAATTGTTAAGTTTTATCCGTAGCTTAATTATTAAGTCGTATCGCAAGGCTTAGACATTAAGTTTTATCTATAACTTAGTCATGAAGTCACGCATGAAACATAACCATGATTATTTAATTGACAAAAATAATATGAAAATTTTGCAGGTGTTACATTCTCCCCACCTTTATTTAAATCTCGTCCTCGAGATTTATTGGAATAATTGTGGATATTTCTTTTTCATTTCCGACTCTAATTCCCACGTATATTCAGGACCTCGTCTAGAGTTCCATTTTACCTTTACCAATACTAGCTTTCTTCTCTTTAAATGTTTTTCTTGACGGTCTTCGATTTGAAGGGGTCGTTCGATAAATTTCAACTTTTCGTTAACCTCTACATCCTGTAATGGCATTGCTAGCGATTCATCAGCCAAACATTTACGTAAGTTTGACACATGAAATACATTGTGTACCCCATTCATCTCATTTGGCAATTCTAGTTGATAGGCTACTGGTCCGATTCGTTTTAAGATTTTAAAGGGTCCAACAAATCGAGGACTTAACTTTCCCTTCTTTCCGAATCGTACAATGCCTTTCCATGGTGACACCTTTAGTAACACCTTGTCACCGACGTTAAACTCTAGTGGCTTACGTCTTTTGTCGGCATAACTCTTCTGACGATCGCGAGCTGTCTTCAATCTTTCTCTGATCTGTATTACTTTATCAATTGTCTCTTGGACTATTTCAGGTCCAGACACTTGATTCTCTCCGACTTCAGACCAGCACACAGGTGTTCTACATTTTCTGCCGTATAAGGCTTCAAATGGTGCTGCTTGGATGCTTGAGTGATAGCTATTGTTATAGGAGAATTCCATTAGAGGTAGATGATTATCCCAACTGCCTCCAAAGTCTATCACACATGCTCGAAGCATATCTTCTAGCGTTTGGATCGTTCTTTCGCTTTGCCCATCCGTTTGCGGATGATAAGCAGTGCTTAGATTTAATCGGTTCCTAACGCTTTTGAAAGCTTAGCCAGAATCGAGACGTAAAACGACTGTCTCTATCTGATACGATGGATAATGGCACACCATGTAAAGTCACTATTTCATTGACGTACAATTGTGCTAACTTATCCATGCTAAATGTTTCTTTCATTGGAATGAAATGGGCGGACTTAGTTAGTCGATCAATGATAACCCAGATAGTATCATTCCCACGACTTGTTCGAGGAAGTTTAGTAATAAAATCCATGGTTATCATTTCCCATTTCCAGACAGGTAGTTCAAGTTGTTGCAGTAGACCTGAAGGTTTCTGGTGTTCTGCCTTAACTTGAGAGCATGTAAGACATTTTGCAACATACAATGCAATGCTCTTTTTCATACCTATCCACCAGTAGCTAGTTTTCAGATTCTTATACATTTTATCGCTCCCTGGGTGCATTGTATATCTAGACTTATGAGCTTCTTCAAGTATTCTTTCTCTAAGATTACCCGCAATTGGCACCCAGATTCTCTTATTTAATCTGATTAGTTTATCGTTTCCTTTGACCAACTGATCAAGCATTCCCTTCATTCCTTCTTCTTTTTCTATCTCTTGAAGAGCTATTTTCTGTGCATGCTTCAATTGACTAAGTAAGTCAATCTGAAGATCAAGCCTTAAAGCATGAACCCTTTTTGGCTTTTCTTTTTCTTTTCTACTCAAGGCATCAGCCACAACATTGGCTTTACCTTCATGATAACAGATTTCACAGTCATAATCGCTTAGGATTTCCATCCATCTTCTCTGTCTCATGTTTAGTTCCTTCTGACCAAAGATATATTTTAAACTCTTATGGTCAGTGTAGATAGTAAATTTAACTCCATAAAGATAGTGTCTCCATATCTTTAGCGCAAAGATTATGGCGCCCAACTCCAAATTGTAAGTCGTATAATTCTTCTCGTGTGTTTTTAGTTGACGTGATGCATAGGCGATAACTTTATTTCTTTGCATTAACACACATCCAAGACCAATGTGTGAAGCATCACAATAAACGATAAAATCTTCAGTACCATCTGGTAAAGTTAGGATGGGTGCATTTGTTAACTTTTCTTTAAGAGTCTTGAATGCTTCATCCTGTTTTGGTCCCCATTCGTTTCGGATTTTCGAGTTAAAGATGTGAGAGGGGAAGCGATTCGAGAAAAGTTTTGAATGAATCGACGGTAGTATCCGGCCAATCCAAGAAAACTACGAACTTCAGATGGGGATGCAGGGGTTTCCCATTTAGAAATAGCCTCAATTTTGGAAGGATCTACTTGAATGCCTTTAGCGTTGATAACATGGCCAAGAAATTGTACTTCCGTAAGGCAAAATTCACATTTCGAGAATTTAGCGTACAATCTCTTGTTTCTCAGTACTTCAAGTAGTATTTTAAGATGGTTCGCGTGTTCATCTTGAGTTTTGGAATAAATAAGAATATCATCTATGAACACGATTACGAACTTATCTAAATAGGGTTTACAAATCCGATTCATCATATCCATAAAAGCTGCAGGGGCATTAGTGAGTCCAAAGGGCATAACTGTGAACTCATAATGTCTGTATCTAGTTCGGAATGCAGTTTTAGGACTATCTTCTTCTTGAACTTTGAGCTGGTGATAACCTGATCTCAGATCAATTTTAGAAAAGTAACACGCTCCCTGAAGTTGATCAAATAGATCATCGATTCGAGGAAGTGGATACCGATTTTTGATGGTTACCTTGTTCAGCTCACGATAATCAATACACATACGCATTGATCCATCCTTCTTCTTTACAAATAGAATTGGAGCTCCCCAAGGCGAAGAACTCGGTCGGATAAATCCCTTCTCTAACAGTTCATCTAATTGTTGCTTTAATTCTTTCATTTCAGTTGGAGCTAATCTGTACGGGGCTTTAGCTATTGGTGATGTACCCGGTACCAGATCAATTCTAAATTCAACTTCTCGATCAGGTGGAATCCCTGGTAATTCATCTGGAAAGACGTCGGTAAATTCGGCTACAACTGGCACGTCTTCAATCTTTTTCTTCGTTTTGTCATCTGATACAGTGATCAGATATGCTAGACATCCTTTCCTTAAGCATTTGGTTGCTTTTAACATTGAGATTATTCCAACATGATTTGTTGGTTTGTCACCCTTGACAATAATCTCTTCTCCGGTAGGCGCACAAAATTTAATAAGCTTTTGATTACAAATGATATGAGCTTGGTTCGAGGCCAACCAGTCCATACCAAGTACCACGTCAAATCCCGCTAATGTCATAGGCAAAAGTTTCACAGGGATGACATGATTAGAAAGAGTAATCCTACCGTTATCTAAAGATTCTGAGATTTTAACTATATCTCCGTTTGCGGTTTCAACTTCATAGGATTTGTCTAACTTTACTAGAGGTTCATTTAATAAACTACAGAACTTATAGTCTATGAAGCTTTGGTTTGCACCAGAATCAAATAAAATTCTAGCATAAACGTTATTGATAAGATGTGTACCGGTAATGACGTCCGGCAAGTTAGCAGCCTCACGAGCATTCATCACAAATGCCCGTGCCGTCTTCTTCACACCAGGATCTGTCTTGGTTCCAGATCCAGCACCGCCTTCTTTATTAAGCTTTGGGCATTCAGACTTGTAGTGACCTTGTTCATTGCAGTTGAAGCAAGTTATCACCCTTTTCCTGTAGCAAGTCTCAGAAGTATGTCCTGAAGTCTTGCAGTAGTTGCAGAATAGAGTGGATCTACATCTTCCTGTGTGTCTCTTCCCACACGTTTTGCACCTGGGGAGAGAGTATGAATCTTCTTTCTTTCCGGGCCCTTTATCAAATTTCTTTGTCTCTATATTCGGTTTATGGGCCACCTCTTTCTTCTTATTCTCTTCCTGGGTTCTAACCATTCCATCTGTCAAAAGCCCAGCTAACTCTACCGCAGACTCTATTGTCTGTGGCATGACCGCCTTCACCATATCACGAATTTCATTGACCAGTCCCCAAATATAGCGACTTATCATGTTGCATTCGGGTGTCACAAGATGTGGTACCAGTCGGGCATATGCAAAGAATTTGGTATTATACCCCTTGTTATCTGAACCAACCATTCGAAGATTCAAAAATTCATTGGTGATTTTCTCCTTTTCGTTCATTGGGCAGAACTTTCGAGTTACCAATGCACGAAATTCATCCCAAGTCATTGCATAAGTCTTATCTCGTCCCTTTGACTGAATAACAGAGTTCCACCATTCCAATGCCTCATCCTTGAAAGAATGTGAGGCGAACAAAACCATGTCTTCATTAGCACACTTGCTAATGGCTAAGACTGCTTCGATCTTTTCCAGCCATCGAATGGCTGCAATTGCTCCTTCGTTGCCTGAAAACTCAGTAGGTTTACACGCTTGAAATGTTCGATATGAACATCCATCCTGTTTCTTCCTTTTCTTAGGCGTTTCATCTTCGGAATTTTCACCGCTCGAGCTATAACGATCATCATCTTTCTTTCTAGATCTTGAAACTTCTTTAGTTTGGCTGGGAGGTTCTTTCTCTTTCAATGCTGAGATTATGGTAGGAATCGCGTCCTTAATTCCCTTAGCAATCATCCTTTGTATTTCGGCTTTCTGGGCCACACGATCTTCATCTTCGTTAATTATCTTACGATTCCCTCTAGTATACACCGCGGGTCTACTTTCATTGTTCTTTGACATTCTACAACTAGAATAAGAGGGAGTATCTTAATACTAAGATTCGAAATTTTCGTCAATAGTATTATTGGATACTTCGATAGGTATCTCCATCGTTTACGACAAATAAGGTTCGTTTATTATGTCAGTATAACAAGGCATCTAGCTACTTTTTCTTAGTAGGCAATATTTCTAATATTGGTTAAAGCCTAGATACTAAGGCAAGTATCTAATTCGCTAAAACCTGTGGCTCTGATACCAACCTGTCACACCCCGGTTTCAGGGCACCCCGGGAGTGCGACCGATTGGTACGCGTTATTGTTCACTTTTTATTTGCTTGTCTTGAAAGACGTTTACGCAGCGGAAAATCATTTCACAATTTATCTGATGATTTATAAAAACAAACTTTCATATATTCGTTGGGGATTAAATACCTAAAATTTTACATAACATTGTTCAACGCAATGTTTACAAAATTTTCTGTCTACTGACAGATATTCAAAACTTGCCACAAGGTCTATGCCTAGGAAACTTTAGTCCTTCCGGCACTATTCTTGCTACTATATTCATCACAGGGTTTCCATGCCTAGGATCATAGTCCATCCAGCACTAACACCTGACTAAACATATTTAATCATGTTTACCTGAAAATGTTTGAAAATAATACATCAGCGAAAAGCTGGTGAATACATTTAATTTGACACAAAAATATTTCGGCATGAATAACGATAAATAGTTAATCATAAATTAACGGTAAACCACACATTTAGCAGTCTATTTCAACTGGAAGTCCCCCCTCCATATATACTGGTATTGGTGCTCAGGCAGTCTTACTACGGGACTCTCCGGATCTGCACTGAGTCTGAACCAGCCCCGGTATGGGATTTTCACCCATCCCCAGGATATAATTTGATCAAACATACATATACTTCTGGTCTAAATGTTTTAGCAGAATACCTCTATGCATTAACATGGTTAACGTACTAATGCCATTTTGCAAAATAAAATCATTTGAATGTTTTGAAAGTATTAAACGTATTCACCTGGTAAATTGAACAGAGCCTCTAAACTTGATAAGCTTTTGTTTCTGAACCTCGAAGTAACTTAAGGATTAAGTCACGAGCGTCTAACACCTTGATTAAATCAGAACTTCTATACTTGATGTCTAGAGCATATACACCGGTTTCCTAATCTCGGGTTATCTTTATGGTGTTTAAAAGGTAGTAGAGAGTTTCGTGTGTGAAAGTAGGGAAGACAATCAAAAGGTTATGAAATGAAATGAAATGAATGAAACAAGAGACATCTATTTATACATGGATATTTCTTACTCATTAAGTATTTCTTACTTATTAAGTTTTATCCAAACTTAACTATTAAGTCCAAAACTTAGCAATTAAGTTTTATATTTTATTCAAAACTTAGCCATTAAGTTTTATATTTTATCCGAGTCTTAGCTATTAAGCTTTATCCAAAACTTAGCCGTTAAGTTTCATCCTAATTTTATCTAAAACTTAGGCATTAAGGTTTATTCAATACTTAATTGTTAAGTTTTATCCGTAGCTTAATTATTAAGTCGTATCGCAAGGCTTAACATTAAGTTTTATCTATAACTTAGTCATGAAGTCACGCATGAAACATAACCATGATTATTTAATTGACAAAAATAATATGAAAATTTCGCAGGTGTTACAACAAGTTTGACAAAACGTAACACAACTGGTCCCCAACTTGGATGGAGAGTTAACTTTTCAGTTAGATTTTTTTAAATGACCAAAACACCCTTGAATAAAAAAAATAAAAAGAAAACTAAATCTAGAGGTATGTATGAATGGGCCCACCACACCTCCACAACTCCATCTATCTTGCTCCAAAATCGCTAACCCACCACCACCCAAATTACCACCGCCGTGGCCGCCTACCACCACCATCTCACTGCTACTCACGTTTTATAATACCTTAACCACCATTACTTCTGTCAACCATCACAATCATCATCACCAACAAAAAAGTTGAGGAAGACAAGACAAACAAAAGGGGGGAAGAAATAGAGAGAGTTGGGTTGCGTTGGGGGCTACGGTGGTGAGCAGCGACGGTGAGTTGGTGGTGGTGCTTGATACGGTCCCGACACGCAACAATTTGATGGTGGTGGTGCTTGATGGTGGTGGTTTCAGCAGGGTGGTAAGTTGAGGATGGCTTGTGGTAATGAACATGGGTTAGGGGTAACAAGAAACAGTGCTGGTACCACGCGACGGCGGTGGCAACAGACGATGGTGAAGACGATAATGTCATTGGTTGGAGATGACGGGGTGGAGATGAAGTGCAGGTCGGGACCGTTTTGTGGCAATAGATGGGTCTCGATTGATGTTTGTGGTGGTGTTGTCACTTTGGAAGGATGGTGAGGCGGCGACGGCGGTTGAAGAAGATGATGGTGGTGGTTATGGTGAAATTTCATGGAGTCATGGGTTAGAAAAGGATAGAGGTGAAGAAGATGGTGGGGTGGATCCCACTCTTAGTGATATATTCATCTATATAGTTTTCAAATTTTAATTAATAAAACTATTTAATATTTAGGGGTAATTTGGTTATTTTACACGCACTTAACGAAAAAGTTAACGGCCCATCCAAGTTGGGGACCAATTGTGCTACGTTTTGTCAAACCTGTGGACCGACCTTGTAGTTTTTCAAACTTGGGGATCGAAAGTGAAAATAGGCCTAACCACGTGATGATTTGAGGATTTACTTGTGAGTTACTTGTATCTGTTCGTTAAAAACTTGAAACAAGTCAGACTTCAGCAGGTATAAGCTCAAGTTTGAGCCTAAATGGGTGCTTATTAAATAAACAAGCTCAATTCATAAGTTCACTTATCAAGCATTAGTATGCTCGCGAGTCTAAACGAGCCTACTATTTCTATAAACATATATCTACATGATATTTTATGTTATATGTAAATATAATAAAAGTAGTTAATATTTGTACTAGCACTTATTCTAATTATATTAACTAATCTTAACTCCACCAAACATGCACATAGTAAGAATCAAGCCCAAACTAGTTGGTTAGGTGAATGCACCATTTATCATCAGAATATTCATGAGAACAAATATAAATAACTAACCAATATATACAATTATATTAGTACGCTTATAAATAAAATAATTAGATATAAAGTATAATAACAGATGACACAAACTTAAGCTTTAGACATAAAACTCGAAATGACGGGGTTAAAACACTGAGAAACATAGACTCAGCTTAGCTATTTATACCTTGAACTAAAAGTTATTTATTTTTACTAAAAGTAATTAAAAGATTTAATTTTTTTTGATGACCAACTCAAACACAATTTAATTATACTCCAAAATATACATGTTTCTTCATAATAGAATTTAAACTCTTAGTTACTCGAGAAGTAATATCTTTTCTACACATCTTGTGCTGTTTTTTTTAAAACAACTTTTAATCTATTTTATTAAGGACTTATGTTTGTATTTTACGATTTAAAATCTTTTTTTTAGATAGAAATGATACACTTTACCATCACGATTGTCACTCGAAAACATCTCAAACACTTCCAGCATCTAAAGGTCAAGAGACAACTTTTGGGTTATAAAAGATAAGTGAAAAGAAGAGAAGATAAAGAGATGGAAGAGGTGAGAATATCAAGATAGAAATGGGAAAAGGAAGGTTAGAGTTGAAGAGAATTGAGAACAAAATAAACAGGCAGGTGACCTTTGCAAAGAGAAGAAATGGTCTTCTCAAGAAAGCTTATGAACTTTCTGTTCTTTGTGATGCTGAGGTTGCTCTCATCATCTTCTCCACTCGTGGCAAACTCTATGAGTTCTCTAGCACCTCTAGGTACTACAATCAAACCCTATTTCATGTCTTGAAAATCTGTCATTTTGCAGAAAGAATTCATCTTTAAATACAGTTTCTCACATGGGTATTGTAAAAAGTTGTTTGTTTTTGGATATTATTACTAAAAGATTATGGTTTTTTTACAAAGCAAGATAAACTTATCTTGAAAAAGATACAAATAGAAGATGTTTTCTTGAAAATTAATGAAAGTCAGATTGCATTTGATGCATATCTTGATTCATAAGTCCAAGATTCTAATGCATTTTCATGTCTAGACACTAATTTTTTTTCTTCAAAAACCTTTTTTTAGCATGAATATTTCATTAGTTCATCTTTAAATCCAATTTCACACATGGGTATTGTAAAAAGTTGTTTACTTTTGGATATGATTTCAAGTTTTTATTATGAAAGATTATGTTCTATAAAACAAGAAATTTTCTTGAAAAATGCAGAAAGTCATATTGTATTTGATGCATTTCATGTTTAGACCCTAATTTCAGACATGGGTATTACACAAAGAACATTATTTTTGGACCATAGTTTCTTTCTTGAAAATCTTTCTGTTTTGCATAAATAATTCATCTTCAAATTCAATTTCACATATGGGTATTACAAAAAGCAACTTATATATGGATATAATTTCAGTTTTTGTATTAAACTAAATAAATAATACACTTAAAACAAAGATTTTTTCTTGAAAATCTTTATCTTTCCATTAGTAGTTCATCCTTAAATCCAGTTTCTCACTTGGGTATGACAAAAAATTGTTTATATTTGGATATAATTCAGCCTTTTTTTTAATAAAACTTTATGTTTTTATAAAACAAGATGTTTTCTTGAAAAATCCAGAAAGTCATATACTGTATTAGTCTATTTGATGCATATGTTGTTTCAGAAGTTCAAGGTTCTCATCCATTTTTCAATTCTTTTTACTTTTTTGGAAAATTAAAGCATGTTGAAAACACTTGAGAGGTATGAGAAATGTAGTTTTGGGCCACCAGAACAAAGAAAGCCAGCCAAGGAGGATCTTCAGGTATGAAAATACTCTATAGAAATTATAAAAATTTCAAAATTTTTAATGATTTTTTGTGATTATTTCTTTATTTGTCTAATTTATTTCACTAGTTTATATGAAATGATGGTTGATTAAATGGTGTTTTGATATAAAATTGAAATGAAATATGGGAATGGGAAAAGAGTGATGGAATTCTTGACTTATTATTTCAAAATTTAAATTTGTTACTCTTGTTGACTCACAAGAAGTCAACAAACTTATGTTGCATCACTTGATTAGGAACAAAGCAGTTATCAGGAGTACATAAGGCTCAAAGAACGCTATGATGCCCTGAAACAACTTGAAAGGCAAGAACACAGTCTGCAAACTTATGATCCATTTTAATAATTTTTGTAAGGGACTCGGTTTTAACTGCTGTAAATTTCAGGAATTACTATGGTGAGGAAATTGACTCGTTGAGTACCAACGAGCTCGAGTCGCTTGAAAGACAGCTTCATTGTTCATTGAAACAGATCAGGACAATAAGGGTACATTTACATCCTTATTCCTTACAATTCATCCTCAAATGTTAAAAGTTTGACTCCAGAAAGTCAACATGTTCGATCTTTCAT
Organism: Flaveria sonorensis; assembly: GCA_025506505.1. Lineage (NCBI taxonomy): Eukaryota > Viridiplantae > Streptophyta > Magnoliopsida > Asterales > Asteraceae > Flaveria > Flaveria sonorensis. The sequence goes on from CM046427.1 coordinate 2,444,927, forward strand.
GAAATGAATGAAAACCTGTATCTGTATATCATTCTTCAGTAGAAGACTAAAACCACGTTTATTTATCTACCAAATAACAATTTGACCCTTTAAAGTTAATAGCTAATAACAATTTGACTCTTGAAAGTCAACACCTTGGACTTTTCATGAAGTCAACAAAAACCCATATCTGAATCACATTCTTAGATACAACCCATGTTTCTTTATCTAACAAATAGCATAATAATGTTATCTTTTTGTGTTGTTTGTAATTGGCTTTTACCTTGTTCACATAGACTCAAGCGCTGATCGATAAGCTTTATGAACAACAAAAGATGGTATGAACTAGTATTTGAGATTTGAAGTTTCTATTTTTTGCTTAATGTATTTGAAATGGTTTTAAACTTTTGTTGGTATACAGGAACATCAACTTTATGAGTCCAACAAGACACTTCGACTCAGAGTACGCATGTTTTTATCTTTTGTTTAGCAAAACAGGTCATATCTGTTCGGGTCAAAACCTATTTGACCAACGAGAGATAAAACATAACTCAAATCAAAGTCAAAACTATCCCTTTAAATTTTGAAATGACTTATGTGTTGACATGTGTCATGCTCACAGTTAGATGAAGAAAGCCAAGCCGAGGCCCTCCAGTGGGATGCACACGCGCATGCACACGCACACGCACACGCACACGCGAATGGAATGGTTTACGGGCATCATCAGCACCAAGTGTCTCAAACCCCACACGCGGGGTTTTATCATCCGACTGGCTGTGAAACCACATTGCAAATTGGGTATGATAATTGATAAACACCATTTGTAATTCGGTCTTGAAACATGATAACTTTATATCACATTTTTATCGTGATTCATCTAATAAGATTCAACATTTGTAAATTTTAGGTACCAAACTGAACAAATGTCGGGAGTGACCTCGTCGAGCATGAACCATCCAATGCATGGCTGGCCAGCATGAAACAGGATTCTATCTTTGTTTGTTATATTGGATTTAGTATTGTGTTATTGAGGAACATCTGGTCTAGCTAATCTTTACTTGATGTGTTTTATCTTTGATTGTGACTTTAATCAATCTCTACTAGCTTGATCGATCTAAAACCGAGCTATTCGGTATCATTTTAAGTGTAACACGTGAAAAAACTATAATGTTTTGAAAGAACCTTTAAGACACAAGAATCAATATGCAACACTTGATCTCTTTGAATATAAACTACAAGAACAATACGAAACTCTCAAAGACTAACAAGTCAATACATCAAAAACAATGAACCACATGAACAAAACAACTATTAAGATGTAAGTTTCATCAAGATGATTGAAAACAATGAACCACATGAACAAAACAACTATTAAGATGTAAGTTTCATCAAGATGATTGATGAAACCTTAGAACCAAATAGAGATGTAAATATGAAGACTCTAGAGAAGACTAGACAACATGAAACGAGTATTATCAATTTGTGACTACAATCAAAATGAAGATGTAGGATAATCGAATGTAGGCTCGTATATGAAGAAGATGAGCACCCAAGTTAAAAACAACCCACATTAACGAGTCTTAGTGCTAAAATGCATATGAGCATCAGTCCAACAACACTCCAAAGCAAGCCCATATGAAGCTATGCGATTCAATATGCAAAAAAAAAAAAAAAAAAAAAAAAAAACCAATTAGAAAATATTTATATGAGACGTTGAATTGAAACATCCATATTTCAACACAACCATTTCGGTCTCACTTCTTTTGAGGTTGAAAATACTTATATTATAAACCAACGGCTTCATAATTAGACCGGTCGTGAAAATGACTGTCTTAGCCCTTTACTAACAGTTTTTAATATTTTTTATTACGTACGATTTAAGACCCATTTTTTCCAACACAGAATTATATGACCCAATCAACCGATTATCTTCCCTGACTTCTATGTTTCAATACTACAATAATAAGATAATAAAACAACAATCATTTATTGTCTTTGTTTTCATACCAACTAACTATTTTGACATCAAAACAAATAAATCATTCTCAGGAAAATGACTCTGGTTTTTATCGTTAATAACAATAATATTATTATTTCTAGAGATAGAAAAAACACGCTTCATTACATCCTCTGAAAATTGCAACGATGATATGCACAGGATTCATGGCGAATTCTCCTTCATGTTGAAATCATCATCATCTTCTTCATCAATCTCCTAATTTCAATCGCTCAATATCAGCTTAATAAATCGGTACGTGTTATAGTTTTCTCAATGTTTTAACGTCGTATGATATCGTTGTAGTAATCGTTCTGCAATTGCAATATTGATTCATGCGATTTGATGTAGGTTAGGGCACGTAATTGTTCTGATTTGAATCTCCATTGATACCTGGTGAAGATGCCGACTAGTCATGCAAGTTCTTCACGAAGAAGCATGGCGTTAACATCGTCGTCATCCCAGAGGAAGAAGGTTTCTTACAATGGAGTTCCTGATCATCGCAGATCCCTGAGTTCTTCTCGTTTTATGTATGTTGTTTGATTTATCTCTATAGCTCGACTGATTTTGATTCTAAAGTTCTTAATTATCCGCACGCAATCGAATAATTGCTCAAGTGAGCGTCGTAACAACGGCGTTTTATCTACTTTAACTTTGATTTTCGATTGTAATTACGTTATAAATGTTAATTCGTTGGCGAAATGGTTACGTATTTAACTCGTTCTGTTGATAATCATGTTAAACAGTTCAAAGGTTTTGAGGTTCGATTTGATGTAGATAAAACGGTACATTGAGCTGGTTTGATTGCTTTATGAAGCTGAATATCCGAGTAATATGACTTTGAAGTCGATATGAACGAACTTTTAATATCTAGATAAACGTATTATGCATAAGATTTGTTCAGTGGTCAAAAAGTTGCATAATTACTCTTGTTTTAACTAAATTAAGTCTTTTACGCCTGTTTTACAAGATTTTGTTTATTTAATATCACAAAAATATCCTCATTGGTCATTCTGTTTATTAGTTTCATCAATAAGAAGAATGGGTCAAACACTCACACAGTTGATTATTAGATTACTAGTACAAACACGTCGAAAGACGAACTTTACAGCTCATTTTATTACAACTAATTATAAGTTACGTCTTAACATCAGATAACATGTTGGCATACATGATATATAGGGGATTAACGGGAGAGCGTACAGTGAAGCGTTTACGTCTCTCAAAGGCATTAACAGCACCTGAAACCATAAGCATTTATGAAGCATGCAGAAGAATGGCTGCTAGAAGAGTTGATGCTCTTTTGGTTACTGATTCAAGATCTTTACTATGTGGGATATTGACAGACAAGGTTAATTTCTCTTCAGTTTTGACATGAAAACTCTTCATTTTGATTATTAATAATATTTACCTAGAATCAGTTGTAATGATTAAAGGATATTGCAACAAAAGTTATTGCTCGTGAGATTGATTTCGAGAAAACACCTGTGTCGAAAGTAATGACAAGAAACCCAGTTTTTGTACTTGCTGATACTCTTGCTGTGGAAGCCCTTCAAAAGATGGTCCAAGGTTAGTATCAATTAATCAATTATGAAATACACAGTAATATATGCTTAACAACTTGCTAATTTAACAAACTGGAATGCTAAAATGCAGGAAAATTCAGACATTTGCCTGTTGTAGAACATGGACAAGTTATTGCTTTACTTGACATAGAAAAATGTTTATATGATGCAATTGCACGTATGGAACGGGCTGCTGAAAAAGGGAAAGCTATAGCAGCTGCTGTTGAGGGTGTTGAAAGGCATTGGGGATCTTCTATTTCAGGTTAACTGAAGTTTATTAAGTTATTACTCTTGTTAACTTGTGAACTTCAATAATTCATAACTTCTCTTAACTATATGAATATACTGTCATTCAGGTTCCAACACGTTTGTGGAATCACTTCGTGTGCGAATGTTTAGGCCATCTTTATCTACCATAATCTCCGAGAATCCAAAGTAGGTAATACCCTTACTTTATTTTTATGTTCTCTATGTTTTTGTGGATTTGTTTATATGGAAATATATTTATGATTCCCACATAATAATACTAGTTACTTTTTAATCAAATTGAGCATCTACCAGGGTCGTCACAGTTTCACCATCTGACACAGTGGTAACAGCAACAAAAAAGATGCTTGAGGGACGCATGAGCTCTGCTGTTGCAACTGTTGATAATAAGCCAGTTGGACTTTTAACGTGAGTTTTGATTATATAACGATCAATGCATTAAAAAATAATAATAAAAACAGTACCCTAACATGATATTTCCCCTTATATTAGATCAAATGATATCTTAATGAGAGTTATAGCACAAGATCTTCGCCCTGAGATGATCTTAGTTGAGAAGGTAATCACCTAATTTGTTTTTGTATCATTTACAACCATGATATATATGTTTATAAATCAGTCACAATTTGTTATTATGTAGGTGATGACTCATAATCCAGAATGTGCTACACTTGATACACCGATCCTCAATGCCCTGCATAATATGCATGATGGAAAGTATTTACATCTTCCTGTTGTTGATAGAGGTAAATATATGATCACATTAACGCACACACATTATTGGTTAAACACACAGAATTCATCCTGACCCTTGACTGTTTAACTATTATAATTAATATATAATGTTGATTAATGATATATACAATTCATATACATCTAAAACTAGCAGACCATTTGATGTAGAGGGAGCTGTTGTTGCCATTGTTGATGTTCTTCACATAACTCATGCTGCAGTAACCACAGTAAGTAACTAAGTAAACTCTTTTCTCACCTTTATAGGGTTATCTAATAAACTTCTATAAAATTGTAATATTTTATATTTATGCTGGTAATAGCATATTCATAAGTAAATTAGGTTTATTATATTTTCTCTATTTCTCTATACCAAATGCATCCTTGGTGGTTTAAATCTGACATAGTATTGAAACCAGGTGGGAAATACAGCTGGCATAGATAATGAAACTGCAAGTTCAATGATGCAGAAATTTTGGGATTCTGCAATGGCAGCAGGTCCTGTAGATGAAGATGATGATTTGAGGAGGTTATTAGCTGTAATATTATTATTAAATTACTTTCATACTAACTTGCTGTTGGTTAATCTGGATAAAATCTGTGAAAATGCAGTGAGAGTTCCTTCAGATTTATTAATGATGCCGAGACAGTCAAATCTCTTCCATATCCGTCATCAACACTACCTAATACATTTGCTTTCAAAATCCAAGATAAACAGGGCATGATGCATAGATTTATTTGTGGTATGCATTTTATTTTGTTTTTGATAACTAGAGGTGGCAAATGGTAGGATGAGTTTGGTAACAGGTCAAATGGGCTTCGATCATATTGAATTTTTTATGTTATGGTCGAAACAAGTGAGGTCAGGAGAAACACCTAATTGAAAACTTTTAATGATAGTTAGCATGTGAAACATATACAAAATTATAATATTACTTTAACAAACAATCCTTTGGAATAAAACGATTTAGAGGGTTTATGCATTATAAACAAGCAAAATGTTACTAAATATTAACCAAGTTTCATCATTATTCTATACAGTCACTCAAACTTTTTCTATATGAGGTTTAATGTCAAGTTTCTATTTTGTTTTATGGTTCCATTTTCAAATCTATCTTTAGATTTAGTGTTTTCTTTTTGTATAGGTGGAATCGATCAGTACTTTGACCAAAATCATTTAGCGCCCATAATTTGAACTTTCTATAAGTAGTTAGCATGTTGAATATGTTACAAAAATTATATTATTATTTCATTTACGATATAATTTCTGAATAAATTTATTTACGATGTTTAAGGCTTTAAAAATATACTTACACAACCTTTAATCCGTTATCAGTTTAGGTAACTTTTTTGTTTTGGCTGTTACAAATGACTCATGAATCGATCCGTTTTTAAGAAATTCAAAAACGCCACCTCTAGTAATACCATCCAACAATTATTTGGTCATAATCCATTGTTTTGTTCTCTAAAGCTATAATTTTTAATTAATGGGTTCTCATTCTTGAGTGTAGATACTGGAAGTTTGGCAGATGTTATAACTGCAATACTTCAAAGAGTAGGAGGTGAAATTAACCGCAGCAACCTCCCACAGATCTTGGTATTACCTTTAATGATTTATTCAAGATACAAAACATTCTTTGTTCTTCCGTTTTATGTTTTTTGCTTATCAAAATTTTCTTTTCTGTAGTATGAAGATGAAGACCATGACAAAGTTGTTCTCGCAACCGATAGTGATCTAGCTGCAGCTGTCGAATATGCAAGATTATCCGGGTGGAAGGTGCGTCTTCTTTGTATTCTACTATTCTATAATAAGTTCTCTTAAAGTTTCTTAACTGCTTATCTGAATCTGATATTTTGGACGTAGATAATGGTAACATATAATCATAATCACTTTTACCAACATCATAAGTAGTGGTGACAAGGACTGGTTGGGTCGACCCATAAACATATTTTCGTCATTCCTTTATAAATAAATAATGCATCAATTGTGATTATAAATACGATTTGAATCTTTGAATAAGACGATTCGTGAGGTTTTATGCATTAAAACTAAACTTAGGTGTCTTTCAAGTTCTAGACCATTAGCCAATTAGACATGTTCCCTTTTTGGTTAAACTTTTTGATCGGGCTTGTTGATATAAAACACAACCCACATTGACCCATTCAGAAGTAAACAGGTCAAAATTGATTACTTTACTTAAACGGGTCAAATTGCAGTAAACAGTTTGAACAGGCATCCAAACACCCCTAATCGTCACACTTAAGCAAAAGACTGAGAATTACATTATCACATACACAATGCTTTACCCGTGTGATACATATGTCGGTTATTTAACCGCCTCCATTTCTCTAACACTACATTGGAATAGCACTGCATATATGTGCCTATGTGATTCTTGTAATGATTTAGGCTTGGGCTTGGTTGTGTTGTTAGCTTAATGTGTGTATATTCGCTATTCAGACAATAAGAAATACACTTTTCCGAAACATCATATCATATTAGAGCCCAATTAATCCAACACATTACTAATATTCTGACCCACATTACTTATTTACATTATGTTTACGAGATGCGCATAAGCATCTCGATACAATTATCTTCCGGTTCTATGCTAATTAAACATATATATAATATACACCTCCTATTATTAATATTGGAGACATACATACAGGGCTTAAAATTGCATCTAGATTATTCTGGAATACCAAAACGCCGAAAAGGGTCTTCGACAGAACCAGGTGGTCTGCACTACGGTCAAAGAGACGCATGGACCACTGCATACAGCACGGTTGCAGCCGGGGCTGCATTAGTTGCTGGTTTAGGCATGGTAGCTTTCTTGAGAAGGGGTGGTAATTGAAAACAGTCTCGGGTCGGGTATATTCTTTATGTTGTCACTATTAACATGTTAATGTATTAGATGTAGTTTTGTGAATTTAAAAATATATATTTAGTCACATTTTTTGTCATCGAAATTTGTTTTAAAGGTTGATGAAATAATCGATAACTAACCTTGGCTCTCCCCTTCTTTTCACAGCAATGTCCATATGTAAATGTTACAGGCTCACGCACATGAAAAAATACCAATTTTCTTTACTTCAACCGTATGCGGACAATTTGAGTGGTCAAATATCAAGAAAACATTTGATGTTGCCTAAGACCACCTATATTTCTGCTAGATACCGAGTAGATCGATTCGACTAGTCGATTACGCACTAGTTAGACATAAAAGTAACGTTTTCATTTTCTAAAATAATGACACTTAAAAAGTTTTAAAACATAAAGTAAAAAGTTTAAAAACGATTCGTCGACAGCAGGGTTCGAACCTGCGCGGGCGAAGCCCAACAGATTTCAAGTCTGTCTCCTTAACCACTCGGACATATCGACCTTTTGTTATAACTTTCATTTCGAATGTACCTATCACTTTTGAAAAGATATGTTCTTGGTTTGCTATAACACTGGATAAAATGTTTGGATATTGGTGAATGCATATATGTTAATACAGAAAAAATTAAGTGAAAAAATAGTAGACATCGTTTAGGCTATACAACAATTATCTATTTTTTAAGTACTAATATGATTACTGAATGTTAATGATCTTTTGATCTAATGGTTCAAAAAGAAAGTGGTTTTGTTTTTCTTTTAAAAGTCCTGAGTTTTACTTTTAGCCTTGATATTTACGAATAATTACTTAGTGTTATTAACTACTAACCATTTATCCGCCATTCAAATAAAAAACTATGATTATTTTATCTTTATTATGGTCATAATTTTTTTATATAATGACTCAATTAATAAAATTTATATACTATTATTTTGTTTAAAATTTAATCTTTTACCATCTTATTCAAAGATATTTAAAACACTTCGTAAATTCGTATAGTTAAAACGTTTTAAAAAGATATTTTCTTGGCATACTCTTACCATAAGAAGAGTTAGATTCAGATTTTGAGTCACCACACAGATTTTTTTAATGTAAATTTTTATGGTTTTCCCCCCTTTTTGTTTTCAAGAATATACAAGTTTCTTATACCAACATATCAATTGTTTCTCGCTCCGGTATGAACATTAGATTTACGTATGTAAATTAACCGAACGAATACGAAAATCAGCATGTTCGTGTTCATTCATTTAACTTTACCGAATACGAACACGAACACATAATCGAACATGATTTTTTGTTCATGTTCGTTTATTAAGAAAATAAAAATGTTCATGTTCGTTCGTTAAAAAGCTAAATGAACGCTTCACGAACATAAACGAACACAAATGAACAATAATAAACGAACATAAATGAACAATAATAAACGAACATAACTGAACACACAAAAAAAACAATGTTAAATGACCATTTTGGAACTTTTAGGTGTATTACTGGAAATTGAAATCTCACTAAACTTGTAGATTTCTAGTATAACATAATAAACTTATGTTTCAAATATTAACACATAATACCATTCTACTAATATACTAATATATATAAATAAACGAACATAAACGAACGTAAATGAACAAACATAAATGAACATATATGAAATAAAATAAACGAACGTTCATGAACGTAAATGAACGAACAAAACATGTTTTCATGTTTGTTCGTTTAAATAAACGAACACAAAATTTTTGTTCATGTTCGTTTATTTACTAAATAAACGAACTTCCCGCCTAACAATTCATAAACAGTTCATGAACATTCGGTTCATTTACATACCTAATTAGTTTCCTACCTCTCCGATAAAAAATTATCTGTTATGGTTTATTATGATAACTAATTAATTATTATCCTACTTGGTATAATTTGGTCAATTCACCGTAAAAAAAAGAGTTACTCTCATTCTAGTCCTATCAAATTTGCCACCACTTTCTTTTTACGCTACTGATTTAAAACAATTCATTTATTATTTTTTAGTAACTTTATCTCCGGCACTGTTGACTGGGTTGTAGCCACCAGTTTATCTGGTACAACTTGAAGCAACGTGGTAGACTTCCAAAGGTTTACTTACCTAAGAAGACAACTTTGAGTTTGCTAACTATCAATTGTAATAATTAACCATTTATAATATATTACTGTATTATACTATGTTAATAGTTAATCGGAATGAAGGGTACGGTTGTTCATGCAATTGGTACACAATTTCCTTACATCTTTGTGTTAAAAAAAGAGTGCTATCCTTCAATTCGGTAACCAAACTTATTTTGTTATTTCTATTCTAATTTGTTGTTTTGTGTTGTTTTTCTTTTTGCTACTGGGCTTGGAGCTGCTGGATTGGAGATGCTGGGCTTGGAGTTGCTGCTTACGGTTGTTGAAGGTCCACTACAACCCTTTTCTTTTCTAAATAACACGGGGATTGGAGTGAGTTGGTTATATATTCTATTGTGAATGGGCTTTAGAAGTTAACACACTTTTTCTTCTGAGTCTCTGGAACTCTCTGTTGCTTTTCGTATTCCCGAAGTTAGGGTTTCTAGTTCTTTCTTTGTTGTGATTGTGTTTCTGGAGTTCTGGTTTAGTTTATCGTTTCTATGAACTAGTCTTGATTCTGATTTCTGTAGTCTCATGTTATTCGAGGAGTTTATTATCTGTTATTACGAGTTCTTGAGATTTTGAGTTGATTTCATATTTCTGACATGGTATCAGAGCTACAAAGGATCTGATCGAAGTGTCGATCTTGATTCTGGTGCTTCCGCTGTCATCTGCATCATTTTAGATGCTTAGGGTTTCTCTATACTTGAAACCCTAGATGTATCTGTACATCGTGGTGCTGCTTAGGGTTTATATCTCTAACCCCTGGTGTTCGCTAATCGTGGGGAGAGGAGGTGCTCTGTTTGTTGAAGGAAGCCATATGCTCAAAGTTAATCAAGTCGTTCGTTGTGGTCTCCTCATTTTGTGCGCTATCTGGTGAGATAGTTCTATCTTTTCTCTGGTTCTTGTATTTTGTCCATATAGGTTTGTTTGGCTGGGTTACGGTACCTGCATCTGATATTGTAAGGGTGCCATTCCCTTGCTTCTCTGGTTTTCTGTGTGCATCACATGTGTGAATCTTCTTGGTTGTGTGTTCTTGCATTATCAACTGGACTAACCCTTGATCTGCCATCTTGAATGGTGTGAAAACCTGGCTCCGATCCAGTCGATTTCTGGCATATGCTTGTGTGCTTAGCGTTCTTTGTCTGATTATTCTCTGTTTGTCTGTTACTTAAATGGCTGATACTGATAACAATAAAAGAAATTTCGAAAGGGTCCCAATCCAAATCTGAAGTGTACCCATTGTAACAAGCTCGGTCACACAATTGAAAGATGTTTTGAAATTGTTGGCTATCCACAAGGTGGTAAGAATAAATCAACTCAAAGGGCTAATCAAGGAAATAGAAATCTGAATTCAAATAACTCTGTGTCTAATAAGCTTAGTCAGTCACCCTCTTCGAACAGTAATTCGTCTACTACCTCTCTTACACCTGATCAGATCTCTAGACTGTTGGGACTATTAAATGACAAGGCTGGTGAAAATACTCCCAGCAGTAATGTAGGAGGTAGTTTCAGTCAACCATTTGTCACAAACTGTATTTTAAACCTGTTTATGGATTTAACAGTGGAACCAACTCCAATACATCAGGCTGGATTGTTGACTCAGGTGTAAATAAGCACATGATAATGAGAAACAGGCTTACTTAATCAAATAGATGTTTCAAACTGTAATATAACAGTAAGACATCTAAATGGTACAAATGCTCGTGTAACAAAAATTGGGTCTTTTAAACAACGTGACAAAATTGTTTTAAATGATGTATTCGTTGTACCTGAGTACTATGCTAACCGGATGTTTGTGTACAAGTTAGTGTCTGATTGCAAACTTCAAGTTCTTTTTGATGAAACAAAATGTTATATTCAAGATTTACTTACAAAGAAAACCTTGATGACTGGTAATCAAGTTGATGGTCTTTATCTGTTTGGTGATTCTCTGAATTCTATGAAGGTGTGCTTTAGTTCTGTTAGACCTACAAATATATGGCATGCTAGGCTTGGCCATCCATCTGATAATGCCTTGTTTATGTTGAAATATGCTTTTAAAATCCAGTCTCTGTCTGACCATATGCCTTGTGATGTATGTCACAGAGCCAAACAAAATTTCATTCCCATTAAGTGAGATAAATCTACCAGTGTTGGTGACTTGGTTCACTTAGATGTGTGGGGCCCTATAAAGTGCAAAGCAGAGAAGGGTATAGATATTTCCTCACAATAATAGATGATTTCTCAAGAGTCGTATGGATTTATTTACTCAAACATAAAGATGAGGTTTTTTTTTTCAATCTTAAAACCCTTTTTAATATGCTAAACAATCAATTTGGGAAAACTATAAAAATATTTAGAAGTGATAACGGTTCTGAATTATAAACAATCAAATGAATGATTTCTGTCAAAATAAGGGCATCCTTCATTAGACTTTACATATCTATACCCCTCAACAGAATGGGGTGGTAGAAAGGAAGCATAGGCATTTATTGAATGTGGCCATGTCATTGATGTTTCAAAGTGGAGTTCACCTAACTTTCTGGTCTGAGTGTGTTCTAACAGCCACATACTTGATTAATAGGACTCCCTCTTCTATCTTGAATGGAAAACCCCATATGAAATGATGTTTGGCTTTTGTCCCTCTTTTGAACACCTTAGAATTTTCGGCTGTCTTTGTTTCAGCACCATATTAAACAATACAAATAAGTTTAGCAGTCATGTTGAAAATTATGTCTTAATAGGATATTCGAACCAAAAGAAAGGATACAAGTTATGGAGTCTTGACTCTAAACATATTCTTTTTCAAGAGATGTAAAATTCTATGAGTCAATTTTTCCTTTCAAAAACAACAAAGATCTTTCTAAATTTGATGTAACAAATGGTCATGAACTAAATTCTTCAAACATTTTTGATAAGTTTGAAACAAGTCAGTCTGAGAATTCTAAAGGGGAAGGATCCGATGATGAGGAGAGGGAACAGGAAGATAATGCCTCCGGTCAGCCACCTACCACCAGTGTGTGCCCGAGAATGGCACGGCTGATTCTCAGTAACCAACCAGGAGGGTTGTGGTACGGCTTAGAGCCAGCAGCCTCTTGATATGCCCACAGGATATAGTGAGGTAGACAAGGTTGGTAGAACTAATGATGAAGAAATCTCTCCTGAGGATTTTGATAATCTTGCTGTTCATTTTAGAAAATACTCTCGACAATCTGTTTTTCCAAAAAAATTACAAGATTTTGTTGTCAAAGGGAAAGTTAAGTATGGATTTGAAAAAGTAGTGAATTATTTTAAGTTGTCATCTGAGAATTTTTGTTTTACCTCTTCATTAAACAAAACTATTGAACCCAGGAATAATAGAGAAGCCGTTTTAGATAATAACTGGGTAAATACGATGAATGCTGAAATGGAAACCTTAAATCGAAATAATACCTAGACCCTTGTGGATCTTCCTGCAGGTAGAAAACCTGTAGGGGTGCAAATGGGTGTACAAGATTAAGTATAGATCTATAGGTGAGATTGATCGATATAAAGCTAGGTTAGTTGCTAAAAGTTATAGTCAAAAAGAGGGTATAGATTTTGAGGAGACCTTCTCCCCTGTAGTGAAAATGGTAACTGTCCGTCTAGTAATTAGTCTTGCGATAGAAAAAAATTGGCCCTTGTACCAATTAGATATTGATAATGCCTTTCTCTATGGAGATCTTAATGAAGAGGTTTATATGAGCTTACCCGAGGGTTATTTTTCAAAAAATAAGTTGAAAGTGTGCAAGTTAAACAAGTCTTTATATGGTCTTAAGCAAGCCCTAAGAATGTGGAATGAAAAGCTTGTTGGTGTGTTACATAGTCTTGGTTTTAAATCTAGTAGATATGATCATTCTCTCTTTATTAAATTTGTGGAACTTATCATAGTTGTTCTTCTTGTCTATATGGATGACATTATTGTCACAGTTAACTCAATTAATGAAATTAATAAGGTAAAGCAACTACTACAGTCTAAGTTTTGAATAAGGACCTTGGTTCCTTGAAATACTTTCTTGGTTTAGAAGTTCTTAGAACTAAAAAAGGTATTTGTTTGTCTCAAAGGAAGTATTGTATGGAATTGTTGTCTGAGTTTGGCCTTAGTGCTTGTAAACCTGTGAAACCCCTCTTGAACAAAACATTGTTATTACTACTTTTTGTAAAGAAGATGAGTCACCTCTAGACAATATTTCTGGCTATCAAAGATTGCTTGGGAAGTTGATTTACTTGTCGTATACATGTACAAATATTTCATACTCTGTGCAGTTTCTTAGGCAATTTATGCACAAACCTACTCAGTCATATTTGCAGCTTGCTCTTAGGTTGCTTCGATATTTAAAGGTTCTTCTGGTTGTGGTATTTCGCTGAGTAAAGGGTTAGGTTTAAATCTAATGGCTTATGCTGACTCTAATTGTGCAAAGTGCCTTAGTTCCAAGAGGTTTGTAACTGGTTATTGTATTATGTTGGGCAACTCTTAAATTTCATGGAAGAGTAAGAAACAATAGACTGTTTCTTGCTCATCTGCTGAGGCAGAATATAGGGTAATGTGTGCTGCCACGTGTGAGTTGATGTGGTTAAAAATGTCATTGAGGAATTACAGGTGGCTGTAAATCTGCCTATTTGTCTTTTTTGTGATAGCAGTGCTGCTTTGTGCATTATCGTTAATCCTATGTTTCATGATAGGACAAAACATTTTGAAATTGATTTGTTTTTTCTTCAGGAGAAAATCTCCTTGGGGGTTATTAAAACTGAATCAATCAAGTCTGAAAATCAACTTGTTAATGTTTTTACAAAAGGTCTTTTTGTGGATCAACATAATCATTTGATTAACCGTCTTCAAATGTATGATGTGTTTGGTTGTTCTAATTGAGGGGGGTTGTTAAAAAAGTAGTGCTATCCTTCAATTCGGTAACCAAACTTATTTCGTTATTTCTATTCTAATGTGTTGTTTTGTTTTTTTTTTTTTTTTGTTACTGGGCTTGGAGCTGCTGGATTGGAGATGTTAGGCTTGGAGTTGTTGGGCTTCCGGTTGTTGAAGGTCCACTACAACCCGTTTCTTTTCTAAATAACACGGGGATTGTAGTGAGTTGGTTATATATTCTATTGTGAATGGGCTTTAGAAGTTAACACACTTTTTCTTCTGAGTCTCTGGAACTCTCTATTGCTTTTCGTATTCCCGAAGTTAGGGTTTCTAGTTCTTTCTTTGTTGTGATTGTGTTTCTGGAGTTCTTGGTTTAGTTTATCATTTCTATGAACTAGTCTTGATTCTGATTTCTATAGTCTCATGTTATTCGAGGGGTTTGTTATCTGTGATTACGAGTTCTTGAGATTTTGAGTTGATTTCATATTTCTGACACTTTAGTCAGGGTACAAGTGTTTATGTGATGTGTACAACCTTTGGCTGCATCTTTGATTCTTTAAATATCCGTATTTTGTCTTTAGGGAGAGAAAGAAACTTGGGTTTATGGGTTACCGAAAACCATGAACCTCAGGCTCCCTCCGCCGCTTATGCCGTCGGTCACCTCCTTCCTACTATAACTGTTTTTGGGATGGGTACAACCTATGCTTGAATCCTTGGTTCTTTAAATGTCTGTGTTTTGTCTTTAGAGAGAGAAAGACACATGGGTTTGTGGGTTACCGGTTCCCTATGCTGCTTTAGACCTCCTCCGTGGTACAAATTGTTCTATGATGGGTACAACCTGTCATTGCATGCTTGGTTCTTTAAATGTGTGTTATGGTTTGTAGAGAGAGATGGTTGTTTGCTACCGGCGACCTAATGTCGCCTTGGTGGCCTCCGCCTTTAATATGGCCGGAAATCGGTTACGATTTTTGGTTGTTTTTGGGCGGAAAACCATAACCTGACCCTTGGTCTGCCCTCCGATTTGGTTTTGTGTATTTGGTTATGTTTTTGGGTGATTCATTATGTCGATGATGCTCAGGATTACCCCATCTAAGACATCGCTAATGTTTTGATTTTGGCTGGAAAAAAGACTCACGGCGGCTGCTGATCATTACCGAACCTTTAGTTGAATGTGCTTTATGTTTCGATTTACCTCTATCTCTTTTGGTTTTAGTGTTTTTTTACCAAACCAAAGGCTTGCTTATTAGTGCATATGGATCGATGATGATTATTTTGAATATGCATGAGATCTGTAGTTGACCCTGATTATTTTGTATTACATGCTGTGATGCACCTCCGCCATTTGGCATGGCAAATATGTTGCATACACGTTGATTACTTCAATGAGGAACAAATTATTGTTTTTTTTATGATGGACTCAATGAGTATGTTGTGGGTTTATTGTTGAAGAGTGTAAGGTGGTCATCTTAGGGTAGTGATTGTGAGCATGCGTTCATCTGAGCCTAGCTTATGTATTTGTTGTCGGTTTGCATTGCCTGATGTCATGGGAGGTTACGCTTGAAGGCCGAATCCAACAATTTGGTTTAATTGTTCTTCAGGACTGTTTATACCATCTCGAATTTCAGTAGGCGGTGATGACAAACACGTGTTATGTTTGTTGTTTTGGCGCGGTAAACACTTGTTTACAGCCACAACGAGACATCTCTGGGCCTTTTAAAACACATTAAAGAAACGCGCAACGTGCATGTTAGATAAACCTAGTATACTACTAATAATCAAACCAAAAGAATACTGGAGTGTGAGTTTTAGGGTTTTGGCCATGGGAGTATTCTCCTTTTTTTTTGGTCCCGGTTTTACGAGTACATAAAGCACTCTTTTCATATACTCTTTTCAATGCGTTCCTCTACACCTTTTTTAGAGAGTGAGAGTTTGGCGGATGGAAATTGGGTTGTCTTGCTGGTAGTGCCATCACCGTTTGACAGCAGGTTACCTGACCTCCCTGTCATTGTTCTTAGTAGCATTGGTGGTTGGACGGCTGCGTTTGTCGCTGTCCGATTCCCTGCTCTGTGATGGTGGCGATGTCGCTCTGCTTCCTGCTTATCCTTGTTATTCAAGGTGGCGATGGTGGTGGTGAAGACTTTCTTTCACTCTAGTACCCTTTTCTCTAGCCAGCTTAAGGTTTAGGGTTTTTAGTCCTGGCTGTGGTTTATGACAGTGATGATGGTTGTTAAGCCATTTGCTGCTCTGCCTCCCGTTTCTAGTTAAGATGTAGCCTGATGGCCGCCGTCGTTGATTCATTCAAGGAGGCGATGGTGGTGGTGTGGCCACCTTTGTGGCCCCTCTGCATCTCTATCTCCGTGAGACCCTTTTTTAATATAGAGTCCTCTCGATTTTTTTAGGGTTTGTTATGTTTTTCATATTATTGATGTCGGTGATGGTGAGCAGGTCTTCAACTGAGATATGTTCATATTTATTGTATGTTTTACTTTGGGTTTATTGTTTGGTCAATGATGATGAGCATTGGCTTATCTGTGACTTTGTTATGTGGTCTGTTTGCGTCTTGGATGGTTGAGGTTATATGTGGTGAATGCTTGCAACGGTTCCTTTTATTTTTATATTTTTTATATTGATATAATGAGTGTTTAATTTTATTTTACATGTTTTCATAATATTTAGTGTTCTATACATAGATCCATAACTACATGGAAGGTTGAATGAACTTAGTTCTATTCTTTTCACTTTGATGTTCGATATAAAGTGAATTTTTGAACTATTCGTGTTATGATGATCCGTTTGAAATTCATTTGATCATGATGAGATGATGCTACTTTTGACTGACCATGATGATGCATAAAAATCAACAAATTCGTTGTTTGGATGTGGCTGTTGTTACGCTAATGTGAATATATTTCCTGATTTCACATAGCAAGTGATAATATATGCAACAACAATGATTTAACAAATCTGAGCCTTCAAACCTACAACAAGTGCAGTCTTTTATTTCTTTTACTTTTAAAGCTTGGATTATTGTTATTGATGTTGGACAATAAAAATTAATTCCCGATAATTACGAGCTATGTATAAGGGATAAAGGCTAAATATAATTATCTAATAGAGCTATTATTAGATAAGTAAAATTTAGAGATAAATAGATTAGAATAAAATTGTTTCTATGTTTATCTTTAGAATTTGAATTTGTAATTGTTAAGCCTATAAATACCTTGATCGAGCATATGATCCAAAGTGGAAAATATTAAGTTGAGTTTTGAGTAATTTTTTCGCTTTAATAATTAATTGTAGAGTTAATTTCATTAATTGATTTGTGATTTGAGTGTGATATTTTGAATCAGGCCTGCTTTGAATTGATTCGTTTAACAAACATAAGCTAGGCATTGAATTTTGCTTATTGATTGGTATGATAAATGAACTTGGAATTGGATTATTATTATTGATTGGCTTCTCAAATGAACTAGAAATATTATTGATTATTATTGATTGGTATTACAAACATACTAGTAATTTTAATATAGTTATTGATTGGTATAACAAATAAACTCGTAATCGGATTATGATTATTGATTGGTATAAAAAACGAACTACAAATGGGTCTATTTGAATTACAAATTTATTTTTTAGTCTTTTTCAAACGATTAAACCACAATACCCTAGTTTATATTGAAAAAATTAATGAAACAACAAAGTATCTGGAGTGTAAGTCTATATTCAGGTTAAAATCTGGTTTTACTTACATTTTTGACTGTTGAATGCATTTAAAAAAGCTTGTAAAGTTTACCGATTCATCTTCAGCAACTTAGAGCCAATCATTTTTATAACATTCATTTTCATGGTGTCATTTTCATCCTTGTCTTCTTTATCATCTAAACAAATTAGAATTCAATTTCAACTTTTCTTCTGTACAAGCAATGTAATCTTCTAAATCAAGCATAACTTGTAACCAACAAAAAGAGGAGAGCGAAATCGTTGTTGCGAGAATGGATGTTATTGACGATTTAGAGGCCGAATACACCTATGCAGTGCAACTTGCAACGTCTATAGCATTGCCAATGGTGTTGTTGAACGCAATCAAGCTCAAGGTCCTCGAGACTATAGCACACGCTGGCCCAGATGCCCGACTCTCAGGTCATGAGATTGCAAAGCGCTTGTCGATCTCGAACGATGATGCCCCCAACAAGCTTGATCGGATGCTTCAGTTACTAGCAAGCTACTCAATTGTCACTTGCACCCAAGGGGACCATGAATCTAAGCCGGTTAGAGTATATGGACTTGCGCCCGTTGCCAAACACTTTATTCAAAACGAGGATGGAGTGTCGCTTGGTTCGATGATGGATTTAGAGCAAGATGAGGTGATCATCAAGAGCTGGTATGCTTATTATTATAATCTCCTTTTCACTACAACACTAAACGCCTTTACGGTCATGTCCGTAAAGAAAGAGAGTGAAAAAATCAAATGAGGGTTAACAAAATTATAACAAGTGCTGTGAACATTTACTTATTTATTATATATAGAAGATAGAAGATATTATACATTCTATATGAAATAAACTCAAATAATAAAATATTTTTATAAACTAAAATATATTAAATATAAAAATAGTAAACCTAGAGTAGAAAGCTATGCAACTTAATATAAACTAGCTTTTCTCCAGCGGCTACGCAGGAGGAATCGAATCAATTTTTCCACATGCCACGCCGTGTTACTATATTTTTTCATTTGTTGTCCCCTCGGCTCTTCGAAAACTATAAAATCCAAGTTTGGTAACGGACCTCAAATATGATACACTTTATGAAAACACTTAAAACTAAGGTCGTTAAAATTTATAAAAACAAAACAATTTATTTCCCTTCGAAATTAATATCAGAGTAATGAAAAATTAATACCGGGAACTCAAGGGACGATGCTATCACTTAATTAGGTGTCGTCACTACATTTTAAGGTCACAAAGATCTAATGACAATTTTCAGAACGTTTTGTTTATCCAATTTTTAAGCTTTAGATACTCTTACAATAATAGGTTGTTAACATGCAACAGTCAATTAATTTAAGGTTAATTTTACTCACTTATTCTATGTTGTTTTTTTTTTAAATTATAAAACAAGGTTAAAACTTAAAGATTCAGTTCTTGAAGGAGGGACCTCATTTGACAAGGTTACAGGAATGAAAGGACATGAATATATGGCATCGGACTCTCGGTTTAGTGAGGTTTTTAGCAAGGGCATGAAAGATACTTCTACTTCTTTGATGAAGGAAATTCTCAAACATTATGATGGCTTTAACAACATCAAAACTTTGGTTGATGTTGGAGGTGGTCTCGGAGAGAATCTCTATATGATTGTATCCAAACATAAGCATATTAAAGGCATTAACTTTGATCTACCTAATATGATACGTCGTGCGCCACAATTTCCTGGTATGCATGTATGTGCCATACTATATAATTATGCATACAGCTTTTCAGTTGGTGTTATTTCTATAAACTTTGTTTTTATATTTTTTTACTTAAATGATATATTGAAAGGGACTAGGTCATCAAATTATGTACAGGGTCTGGGCCTGTTCATCCGTTAAAATCGATAAAATCATTGAAAGTTCATAAGTGCAGACCAAAACAATCTGGTGACCCTCCATTACAATTTGACAAATAACACTCTTGTCTGTGGTTGTCTATTGCGGGTAGTCTAAGAGTAAACAATATCATATTTTTAATCTTAATTCTACATAAATGTAGGCGTAGAGCATGTTGCTGGAGATATGTTTGATAGTGTTCCTCAAGGTGATGCCATCTTCCTTAAGGTAACCTTAATCGAACATATATTTATGTTTTGAATGTGTTGCCTTCATATATAGTTACTTAACAAGTTACAATATAAAATATTATAACACAGTGGATCCTGCATGGTTGGGGTGACGATGATTGCATAAGATTCTTAAAGAATTGTTACAAGGCTTTACCGGATGATGGGAAGGTGATCATAGTAGAAAAGATAATACCTTTTCTACCAGATACAAGTTCTTTAACAAAAGCAGACACACATCTTGATGCACTTAGGTTGACTATAACAAGCGGAGGAAAGGAGCGTACAGAGGAAGAGTTTCAGACATTAGCTATAAAATCAGGGTTTAATGGCATGAAAAAGAAATGTTTGAAGTATACCTTTTGGGTCATAGAGTTCTATAAGTAGAACTATATTAGATTATATGATTATACTTGTTTGAGTGAATCTACATAACTGTACGAATTACTGTAAACAATAGTTACTTTATATTGGTTCACATGTGCTTCTTATTCATTCCACCTTAATTACCCTGTATATGAAAAGAACAAGTTCATCAGTAGTTCTTTTCCTTTGGTTTGTGGTGTGGGTACTAAAATTTCCAGGGTTTGTAATTTGCCCCTTCTCCCTTTTAAATACGTATGTACTCAAAGAGGGTATTTGTGTGGGTGCAGATGGTGGTGTCCTTGCGCAGTGGTGTTCTGACTGTTGTTACTTGAAAAGGCGATGAAGCTGCCAGTGGTATCTGCATGCCACCTTAGGTGGCATCTGTGTCATTGTGATGACCGCCGGTCATCTGACCATTCTTTCTACCGTCATCGTCGCTTACCTCCATCTTTAGATCCATCGCTGGTGACCTCTAACTGTTGTCTTTGTGGTCAGCCCCCTAGCGGTGGTGGTTTTCCTTCCGTAGATTGTCGACACGGCGACAACCATTTTTTCTACCACCCGATCTCTATTGAGGGTTGCGATGGTGGTGATGACGTTGTTACGGTGGCTGCCGACCTGAAATCAGTTGTTCTATTTAGTGTTGGCGGTTGCAGGTTGCGATTGTGGTGGAGGCTGTGGAGCTGTCGCCTTTCGCCGCCCCTCCGCCTCTCTTTGCTTTAAATATCTTTTTAGGACTTTTTGGTTAGTGTTGTTGATGGTCTTTTGGTTGAGTTGATCCAGTGGTGGCCGGTTACCGGTAGTGATTGTAGGGCTACAACAACCGTTGATGCCCATCGCCCCTTTTGTTAACGTTTTTTGGACATTGATGTTAATGTCATGTTGGTTGATGTCGATGGTGATGGGTATGTGCTCATCTGTGGCACTTCGTTTTGGTTGATCTAGGGATGTGATGAAACAAAAAGTGGTTTTGATTGTCTTGGGTTGACAACCATTTTCGGTGCGCAGCCGTAATCCGATATCGGTACGGAGCCACCTTCTAACCATTACTTGTTGTGGCCGGTTACTAGTGGTGATTATGGAACTATAGGCACCTCTGCTACCCCCACCCTTCTGTTAACGTTTTTAGGTTATTGATGTCGATGTCGTATTGGTTGGTAATTTGATCCTGTTGATACCGATAATGATAGGGATGTGCTCATCCGTGACCCTTCATTTTGGTTGATCTATGGCTATGATGAGACAAAGAGTGGTGTTGGTTGTTTAGGCTTGGCAATCATTTCCGGTATGCAACCGCAACTCGACATTGGTACTCAGCCACCTTCTAACCATTACGTGTTGTGACTATGATAATGTAAATGTAATTTTATGAACGTCTGTGTTTGTCTGAACCTGTCGCAGGTACAAACCCTAGTGAGATTTAACTTTCATTTATTTATGTATTAGATTATTTTTAAATTTTTTAATTTATGGGATCAACCACCAACAAAAAAAAACAAATGATGGTTTTATATTTCATTTGCCTACATAAAATAATCAAAATAACACTTTTTCCTGTTTTTAAACAAATGGTTTACTTTGTGAATTATTTCATTTGCCTACATAAAAAAATCAAACAAAATTATCTTTTACCTTTTCTTTTTTACTTTGTAACCAAATGTATCAATTTTTTTCATTTATCAAAGTAGGTGTTTTTACCGATTGCGCGTCTGATTGATCGGGATTAGAACAAGCATCCCGTTGCAGTAGCTTACCAAATATGATCGCCACGCCAAAGCAACTGACACTATTGTTGGCGTATCATCACAGCCCCGATAAAGAAAAAACATAAATAGATACATCGCCACCTGTAACTCACAACAACTCCCATTTTCTCTAAAGCACCGATAAGAAAACCAAGATCATCATCTGATCAAACGGCCATGTATATTGCATCAAGTTGTTGTAGAATAGGCACAACAAGTGGTAAGTTGACCCATAGCATAAATAGCTGTACATCGATGACCGTTTGTTGAGAGCGAGGAGGCCACTGGAGGCAAAGGTGGCAAACGAAACCAAAAGCTGAAAACCATCGTCGTCTATATCTCGAAACCCCAACCCCCTCTCTCTCTGAAGCACCGGTCGAGAAACGGTAGGGCTGACAAAACAGGTTTTATCGTGTTTAACAGTTAAAGATGACACGCAGAACTCACGTACCAAACATGCAAAAGACTTGTTTAACTACTTGTATATTATGCTTATAATTTTTTATATGTTTTTAAAAACCAATAATGTGAAATAATAGAGTCTAGTCTTCTGATTTTAATTATTTTCAATAATGTAAAAAAATAAAAAATATATTTATTATTAAACAGGTTTAATCGTGTAATAAACAAGTCGGGAATTGCCAGCCCAGAAACCTAAGAAACCCACATCCTCATCGGATCAAATTGATATTGATATATATATATATATATATATATATATATATATATATATATATATATATAACTTTGTTGTACCATAAACATAACAAGTAGTATACATGCAAAAACAAGTTGTACACATAGCATAAATAGTTGTATTTATACTATTCGTTCAAGTTCCTTTATTAATATTATATAATATAATATAATTTCATTACAATGAGTAAACAAAAGTATGTGCTGGGTTTACTCCTGAATTATTTGGTTGCCTGCGTAAAAGAATCAAAATACCATTTCTTTCTTTTATTTCATTTTTTTTTTATAAATTATTTGTTTTTTGGGTTTTTATTTTTAATTGTTTTATTTTATGACAGATGGTCATTATGATTGGAGTTAAAATTTGGATTTGATCCTCAAACTTTAATTTATTAGATATAGACAGTAGGCCTTAACTATTATGTTTGATTTTTGAGATAGTCCCTTGATTTAACGGATATTAACTTTTCTATTTAATACATATAAATTAACCATTTTACCCCTTATATTAAGAAACTTTTGACACCATATAACATCAACGAACATGTCGAATCGCCTAGCAAACTATCGCGATGAATATTGTTCCCCCAAAAGGTTTGGGGGTCAACTCTTTACGATTACGATACATCAATATTTTCTTCCTCAAGTTTCATCAACTCAGTGTAATAACAAAGTCTTGTATTAGTTTCAATGTTCCAGTGTTTCTATTTTATTTGTGGTCTCAATGCTCCATGCTTGCTGCAAACAGTCAAGAAGCCCGTGTGCGTTGTGAAGTTTTTTGAAATACATGTTTGTGAAACACGAAATTACATTATACTTGTTTCATCTTTTTCTTTATTTTTTCTCCTTAATTTTCTTTCCACCACCTCCCCTCTCCTAATTTCATTTGTATTCACGGGAATGACTTCATTTGTTAAATTTCTTGCAGCTAAAAGAATCTTCATCAATATCTCAATAGAAGCTTTTGAAATACAATAACATTATAAGATAAGTAATAATGACAAGATTTCATTAAAAATGATAAAAGGGTTATATTTTATAGTTGTTGTCTAAGAAATTTTAGCTTTTGAAAAAATTTGATTTTCAATGTTCTTTACACAATTTACAAACAAGGAAAATGTCCTATCCATCTTCACATTATACTCTAACAAAATTTCAAATCTACCGAATCATGTTTTTCTAAAACATATTCATTGTGACAACTTATCATTTCGTGATTGACATGAACCTATCATCTAATATGCCCATCTAAATTCATCCTTTTTATTAAGATGATAAAAGCTAATCGGATTATGTTTGGAAGAATCCCATGGAAGATATTCTAAACATATGAAATTAGTAAATTTGATATAAAATAAAACTAAGTGGTTATTAGGTTTTTAGGCTTATTACTTTTAACAAAAACTAACTTTTAATATAATTATTAGCGGGTTAAAAGATTTAAAAAATTATTTGGATTTAGGGGTGGTAAAGATTTTTCGTAGGGGTCGGTACTCAAAAAAATACGGGGTCGATCGAATCCGGTAAAAATACGGTATATATAAAAAATAAATTTCACAGGGTCAATTGACCCCCTCTTCCATACTTAGTCCGCTATTGAGGAGAAAGCGGGGTGGGTTGGGGCTTTTTATTTTTATTTTGTTATTAGTCAAGGTAAAATAGTAAATTTATATGTATTTAAGAGAAAAGTTAACTTTTATCAGGTCAAATCGACTATTAGTGAATACAAATATGATAGTGGGAATATACCCATGAAATTTAAAGTTTAGGGACCAAATCCCTAATTTAATCTAAAACTACAAAGACCATCGGTGTAATTTAGTTTTTTTATTATTTTTTTCTTGCGCTTAACGTGATAATTTGTTATAGAACATTTTCAACATGGATTCATGAATAAGTGACCCATATTACTTATCGACATTATGTTTACGAGATGCATATATACATCTCGATATAATTATCTCCTAATTTTATGCTAATTAAATATACAATAGTATACACCTTATGTTATCAATAGTGGACACATACATACAGGGCTTAAAACTGCATCTAGATTATTTTTTGTCATAAAAAAGCTGTCACAAAGCCGACGAAAAAATCGATAACTAACCTCCGCTCGGATCTTTATCTATCTACTAATAAAGCAAAATAGTTTTTACCATATGTCATCCTCTCACAAACCATTCTGACACATGTCATCATCTCACAATCATTTTGACACATGTGATTACGATAGAAAGTCAACCATTTAGTGACAATATTAAATGTTAATTATGTTGTATATCCTTTCCAAATTAATAAACAAAATTTTAATAAATAAATTTATGTTTTTTATTAAAAAAACGTATGAAGTTTATTAATATAAAAAGTTTTTAAAAAATGACGTTGTCTAAAAATAACTTTTTTTTAAAAAATAGCATGTTTAAAAAAAAATTTACAACAAAATATTTTAAAGATGAAAGGTTAAGAAAATGTTGTTATTATTGTTATTAGTTAAGGTAGTTAATTATATACAATTTTAATAAATATTATCTCATTTTTTATAATATCTTAATATTATTTAATAACAACTAATTTAATATTATTATTCAACTCGTGTGATACACAGGTTTTCTAAACTAGTACTCTAATATAAGAGTAACTAAAGAGACACGTGACACCACCACATTCTTTTCATCAAAATCTTCCGCTTTTCTTTCCTATTTTGTAAATATATAATTCTAAATAATATTATTTAATTTTCTTATAAACTATAAAATAATTATTAATTTAAAAAAGAGCTCTTTTTACTAATGTTATTTATGATGAAATAGATGTTTATAAAATAAGAAATTTTTCTAAAACATAATATTTTTTTAAATTCAAAATATTTTAAAATTGATGTTTTCAAAAAGTTAAATATTAAATAGATAAAAAATAATTAAAACTAGAAGTTATAACAATAATTTTTTTTAACGGTTTGTTTTGAAACAAAATGTTTTAAAAAGTTAATAACATTGTTTTAATATTTATAGTTTTTATTCATACGTAATTTCACATATCTTATCTTAAAATATCGTCTTACAATTAATACAATTTTATTTTATTAATTCAACTCGTATAATACACGAATTAACAAACCAATTGATTATTCTTATTTTTCTTCTCCCCTTCTTTTCACACCAATAATGTCCATTAAATACAAGTTTCCTTTACTTCAACTACTTATTTACTGACAATTTGGAATGGTCAAACACAGGCGTTGGCTTAAAAGTAAATTTGTCATTTTTCGTGTAATGACTCTTAATAAATTTTTGTATAATGATATTTAATACATGTTTAAATTAATATCCACATGGAATAAAAAAGTAAAAAATCTAACACATGTTTAAATTAATAACCACGCGGGCGGCTGGCAAAACCCAACAGATTGCAAGTCTATCTCCTTAAACACTCGGACATATCATCCTTTTGCTTTAAGGCCCAGATGAAATACAAATATTATTTAGAATAGTTATTTTTTTTCACGGCAAATGTGCGATCCCGCTTTGAAAAATAAGTGTTATTTTAATCAGGTCATCTATCCGTTTTCTAGTTGGAACCGCACCCCAACCCCTCAGGAGAAAACCTATTGCTGAGAAAACCCACTGCCTCAACCCTGAGCATTTTGATCAGAGTGAGACTTGAACCAATGAGCTCTTAATATTTAATATAATTAAATAACCTATCACTTTTTAAAAAGAATATATTCTTGGTTTGTTATAATAACGGATAAAAATGTTTGGATATTGGTAAATGCATAATATTTAATATCTAATAATAATAATTGATTACATAAATAAATAACCTTCATTGTGATCATCATCAGCTTTCTCACCTTGCTTCTAGAACTAACTGTAAGTTTATTTTATTTGTTGTTGACTTATTGTTGCTGCCCAATTTACGTATGTTGCTCAAAGTTGTGGAAAACACCAATAATAATCAATTCTTGTATCAAAGACAAAATTCATGAAAACAAATCAAGGGTATGGGCTCTTATTTCTTTTAGCTTTACTCTTATTAGTTTACTCTATAGCATTCCTATGACTCACATTGAAGTTGAAGCTCAAGTTGGTGATTTCAAGATGATATTTTTAATTGTGATTCTACTAATAGGTTGGTTTTCTAGACTTCAACTTGCAAGCATACAAAGAAATTGTTAATTTTTAAGTGTTTATTGTGCAATACTTTTGTTTGTTACTACTTATTGCTCACACTGCGAGTAAGTTGTTGGATTTAATAAAATTCTTATCGTGTTTCCGTTCAAGATTGTTTTCTAATTAGGTTATTGTTCTTCATATGCACTAATTCTGAGGTTGTGTTTCATTTATTTTGCCAAATACAATTGCAAGACTAATATTGTACCAATAAGTAATTTAGTTTTCTGAATAGAACAGTTTGTAGGGTTTGTATATATAATTTTTCCCATATATTTGAAACTTACTATTTTAATATATCATCACTTTCAGAATCTTATCCAAGACTAATCAGTATTATCATCTTTTATATTCTTTTCGTTTGAGCATTTATCCCTTTAGTTTTATATTAGCTAAACTAATTAAGAGTTGTTCACCTAGATATTTTTCTTTAATCGTGTAACAGTACTAACAAGAACTAACATAGCATGATGCCATCATGTAATGACGGATTTCACCTTGAGAAGGCTAGTAGATCACCTGACTCAGTTTATTAGATTACTTCACGTTTTTATATTCGTATCACATCCGGTTGATGAAATACAGTAGTTAAGAAAGTACATTTTCTATTTTATAACTTTTATGAGATGCTGATTTTACTGTTAACAATACATCATGAGACAAAATGGCTACAAACATTAGCAAAAAGACATCAAAAGGAACCACAGGTTAGATTTAAATGGCACAGAGCAAGGGATATGATGGTAATTAGAATAATAGTTTCAATGGCTTTAATCATTATATTTTTTCTTGATGCTAACTGTTTACAATTGTGTATTATATTAATGACTTACAATTGATGTTCAACCTTTATGTGGTTCTTTGACTTAGTTTTATATATTTAATACATTATTTGTCAATAAATGATGTCCATGGGCATTTTTGATGAGTGTTTTTCAGTTAAGGGATATAGTTACGGAACGGTAGAAGATGTTTAAAATTGAGAAGACGATCTAAAGTTAGGGGGCCCAAGTTTTTATTGGAATTATTTTAATACTTGTAAAAAAAGTAAATACATTCTGTTTTTATCTTTTTAACTTTTAAGATATAATGTACCGTTCAAATACAAGTGATGCAAAATGTAATATTTTTCTTACTATATATAACCAATAGAAAAAATCATTGGGTAGTAAAAGTGTATGTTTTCTCAATGCTACTATAATAATTTTCTTGTTCTCCAAACTAATAAAAAATTTACTTTTTTTTTACAAGTTTACATTTAAACCTCTAATGATTTTTGAAATTAACCACAATACTTTCTCTCTCTTTGTTTTTTTTTTTCAACTAATACTTACTCATTTTGTTTCTTTTTAAATTATATTTAAGCATGCGAGTTATATCAAATTTATATTAATCACCTGAACTTCTTTTAAGTTTCATACTTAAGTCTTCGAGACATGTCAAATTTTCTTTTAATCAATGTACAATAGAGCTCACTAATTATAGTAAAGTCACCATTTACGTGTTCACTATTTTTCTTCTCTGTTTTGATGTATTTATTTTTTATAGTATTTTTTTATATTACACTTTTTAATCAACGTTTTACACGTAATATTTTCCTGGTGGTTATTAGTAACGTATAAATCATCAAAACTAAATCTTTTAACTTTATGCCTGCTGTATAACGGAGTTCATGTCCACTATTCAAAGATAATATTTAAAACACTTTCTAAATTCGTAGAGTTAAACATTTTATAAAGATATTTTCTTGGCTTACTCTTACCTCAAGAAGAGTTAGATTCAGATTTTGAGTCACCACACACTTTTTTATTGTTTAACATTGTAGTTATTCTTTTCCTTTTTTTTTCCAAAGGCTATACAATCTTCTAATACCAACATATCTTTTGTTTCTCACTCTCGAGTGGGAGCACCACCGCCGAGATCCACTGAGTGAGGTCACCCGCTTTTGACCGATGGGCAACAGTCATATGACCGTTTTTTTTAAAATTAATATTTTCACAACAATAAATAACATTTATATTATACTAATTAACAATTTAAGGTTGCATTGGTGGTTGTACTTTAAGCATTAGAGGTTGTAATGTCTTTTGTTTTTCTAATTATTTTATTTTTTATTTTAAATCCAATATTTTACGTCTTTTACAATTTAACCCCTACAATTTTTTACTTTTAACTTGGTCGCCTATTTTTTTCTTCTTTTACAAATTTTTCGTGTATATTTCGCTCTAAATTTTGAGAGATAATACGCCATAACGTGCGTGTGTGGTTCAATGTTGTTACGCCTATTTTTTCCTACATAACAGCCCAGTTAAAACTTTTTAACATTTTACGTTTCACAATGTTGTTCAACGTATTGACATCTACTTTCCGTTCGGTTTTATTTTTTATTTTTTGTTTTTATTTCTTTTTTAATACGAGTTTTTTCAACGTTGGCTGTCGCTGATGGTGGTTTGACATTGATGCTATTTGGTATGGTTTTACGCCCCCGCCGTAAAACGGGGTGCTTATACTAGTTCATTCTTATTTTTTAACACTACTTCTACTTCATTTACTCTCTAAAATATAATTCAATCTCTTATTTTTTTCATGAAATTATCATCTCTCCGCCAAAAACAACCCACTCTCTAAGATCGAGAGCTTCAACTCCTTATGTAAAACAAAATTGAGCATAGAGTCCGTCTTTGAACAAGAAGTTCTGTCTTTATGCCAGAGGAATAACAACTTCAAGTTGGATGATGCGATAATGACAACAAGCGTTAGAAGAACAAAAACGACAATAACAACGGACTTGGAATTCATATTAAAAACCACTCGTCGTATTCCAAACCGATGCTAGAAGTTGTTCTTCAACAGAAGTAGAAAAGACAAAATGTTGGGAATTGATAATTTCTGTACCAGATGTTATTTTTAAGATGTATTTTTATTTTCTAATAATTATTTTATTTTCTATGATATATATATATATTCTATATATATATATATATATATATATATATATATATATATATATATATATATATATATATATATATATATATATATTAGTTATTGAAAGTCTGTTTTATTTTCTAAATCTATTTAGTTTAGTTATAAAATTGAAATGTGAATATAAGTTTTGAAAAAAAAAATAATTAAAAAAAACAAAGAAATGAGAAAAAAACTGGACCGAGACCGACTAATTGACTTGATAGCCGGCATTGTTGATCGGGTTGTAGCCACACGTTTATCTTGACTAATGCAACTTGATAGATTTCAAAGGTTTGCTTGCCTATCGACAAAGAACAGATGTTACATGAGTGAGTTAAAACGTCAAATCATAAAGCCCACAAGGCAACTATGAGTTTGTTATCTGTGAATTGTTAAAATTATATATCTAATCAAAGTTCCAAGTGAAAAACAAAGACGTACACATATTTTTTTAACGACAAACCTATGCTACTTTTAAATTACTTCATATTACGTCATTGCATGGGTTAAAACCCATTGATTCTACCAAATAGGCTAGTAACCCAATCAATCAAATCCTTATGTGTGTGCTAATAGTGATATTTTTTAGGGGTATAGATAACAAACAATACTTTGCAACGCTGGTAAACGCGTTGTTCTCCAACAAGCGTTCCTGTTTTCTCCTTTTTCTTATCGATTTTCTTTTTTTATTTTCTATATTAATTTTCATATTGTTTTTATTTTCCTATTGTTCTCCAACAAGCATTCCTATTTTTTTTTTTAATTTTCTATGAAAACTAATAAACCAAATCTCCACATTTGATATATTAAGATCAATGGCTCGTATTTTTTTGAATAAAAAATAAACTTGTATTCTTGTAGGACCATGTGTACAAAAAGTCAATGAGCCATTATTCTTAATACACGTGTAAAACTAAGAAAGAGCATTTACACATGTGTAATAGTAAATTTTACATATGTGTAAAGGGAAATTTATACATGTGTTAAAATAACCATTTACTTATAGTTTTTTTCCTATTATTTATCGTGTTCTAGTTTGATGAAATTGATGTTACTAACTCATTAAGCACTAACCCTCCGTTCAAAAAAATAAATAGATAAAAATAAGAAAGAGCATTGTGGTTTGCATGTTGAATGATGATAAATGTCATGTAATTCATGTGTTAAAATGGTATTTAATTAACTAATAAAACTTATATTAAATTGTATTTATATAGACTAATTACTAATTATTTATATGAAACTATTTGGCTCCGGTGTATATAAAACTAGCTATGATTTATATAAATAGTTTATTATAAACTTATTTAGAAATGACTAAAGTGAGATTTACACGTGTGAAAATAACGTACACATATCTAAAAGGGAATTTGCATATGTATAAAAATGACTTACACATATGTTAAGTAACCATAGAAGTAATTTGGAATTTTATTTTTACGTGTAAATTATAAGTTTATACATACATAAATGATAACTTTACACATGTGTAAAGATAACTTGCACATGTGCTAAATAACAAAATTTTAAAATGTACTGTTTTTACACATATCAATATATTTAATTTTTTTCTATTTTTTTCGATATATTTTTTTATTAAATTTCAGGTTAATAGTAGTTTACACCTACATCGAAGATTATTGTTGGAAATTTAGTGATATTTTTCAGTTGTTTGAATTATCTCTAAACGTACATAAGAGTTTGATTATATATAAATTATGTTAATCTTTGAATGTATGTAAAGTTTTTGTTGTACATCAATTTTGTACGTAATAAAATTTCGTATCTAGTAATAGCTGT
Organism: Flaveria sonorensis; assembly: GCA_025506505.1. Lineage (NCBI taxonomy): Eukaryota > Viridiplantae > Streptophyta > Magnoliopsida > Asterales > Asteraceae > Flaveria > Flaveria sonorensis. Next base: position 2,476,908 of record CM046427.1, read on the forward strand.
GTAAAACATGTTAATATGATATATCTTTTGTTAAAAAAATAAAAATCGTATAAAAGAGTAATATGGTATAAAAATCTCATAAAATTTATTTATCCAGACCATGTTATTAAGATGATCTTTTGGAGGGATAGTATGTGAAGATGAAGATAATTAATGGGCTTTAAATTATTAAGAATGAAATGTACAAGTTAATGATTTGATATTAAATCAAATATCAAATCATTAGTCTTAGTTCATGTAATTTAAAATGAAATTTTAAGATACGGAAAAAAGAGGGAATAAGAATTTTACCGATATACCATTACCATTATTTTTTCCTTTTTCTTTAAGAAATGACATATGACAAATTAAATTATGATTGGTGGAAGTTGTTTATTGATTTGCATAATTTCTGGTGTTCTGCAAAGAAACCAAGCCTTATATATAAACCAGCTTTAATAAACTCATGTATTACAGGGATTAAATAAAAAATATTAAATAAATGAAAATTATTAATTATAAAACGATATATTAAGAAATGATATGATTAGAATTACGTATGCGTAATCACTATAAGTAATAAAATAGTAATATGAACTTTTTAAATTTTTTATTTTTGAAAAAGATAAATTAACATTCTGCTTTAAAAAATTTTCTTACTATAACTCCCTATTTTTATAATTTTTATTTTATAAAAAATTTACTTTAAAAAACCAATATTAAAATATTAACAAAAAATAGTTTGATTTTTTAGAAAAAATCTTTTTATAAAAAATATTTCTATAGAAATAACATTAATAAAAAAATTATTTCTCAATTTATTAAAAAACTAATTATAATTATAATGTAAAAAAATCAATAATATTATAGTAATTAATATAGTTATTTAATATGATAGAGAAGTCAGAAAAATTTGATGAGAATCAAAGACTATACAATCTTCTAATACCAACATATCTTTTGTTTCTCGTTCTCGAGTGGGAGCACCACCGTCGAGATCCACTGAGTGAGGTCACCCGCTTTTGACCGATGGGCAACAGTCATATGATATATCTTTTGTTAAAAAAATAAAACTCGTATAAAAGAGTAATATGGTATAAAATCTCATAAAATTTATTTATCCAGACCATGTTATTAAGATGATTTTTTGGAGGGATAGTATGTGAGATGAAGATAATTAATGGGCTTTAAATTATTAAGAATGAAATGTACAAGTTAATGATTTGATATTAAATTAAATATCAAATCATTAGTCTTAGTTCATGTAATTTAAAATGAAATTTTAAGATATGGAAAAAAGAGGGAATAAGAATTTTACCGATATACCATTACCATTATTTTTTCCTTTTTTTTCAGAAATGACATATGACAAATTAAATTATGATTGGTGGAAGTTGTTTATTGATTTGCATAATTTCTAGTGTTCTGCAAAGAAACCAAGCCTTATATATATAAACCAGCTTTAATAAACTCATGTATTACAGGGTTTAAATAAATAAAATATTAAATAAAATAAAATTATTAATTATAAAACGATATATTAAGAATGACATGATTAGAATTACGTATGCGTAATCACTATAAGTAATAAAATAGTAATATGAACTTTTTAAATTTTTTTTTTTGAAAAAGATAAATTAAACATTCTGTTTTAAAAAAATTTCTTACTATAACTCCCTATTTTTATAATTTTTGTTTTATAAAAAAATTACTTTAAAAAAACCAATATTAAAATATTAACAAAAAATAGTTTGATTTTTTAGAAAAAATCTTTTTATAAAAAATATTTCTATAGAAATAACATTAATAAAAAAATTATTTCTCAATTTATTAAAAAACTAATTATAATTATAATGTAAAAAAAATCATAATATTATAGTAATTAATGTAGTTATTTAATATGATAGAGAAGCCAGAAAAAATTGATGAGATTCAAAGACTATACAATCTTCTAATACCAACATATCTTTTGTTCTCGCTCTCGAGCGGGAGCACCACCGTCGAGATCCACTGAGTGAGGTCACCCGCTTTTGACCGATGGGCAACAGTCATATGACCATTTTTTTTTAAATATTAATATTTTTACAACAATAAATAACATTTATATTATACTAATTAACAACTTAAGATTGCATTGGTGGTTGTACTTTAAGCATTAGAGGTTGTATATGTCTTTTGTTTTTCTAACTCTTTAATTTTTTATTTTAAATCCAATACTTTTACGTCTTTTACAATTTAACCCTACAATTTTTCACTTTTAACTTTGGTCGCCTATTCTTTTCTTCTTTTACAAATTTTTCGTGTATATTTCGCTCTAAATTTGAGAGATAACACGCCATAACGTGCGTGTGTGGTTCAATGTTGTTACGCCTATTTTTTCCTACATAACAGCCCAGTTAAAAACTTTTTGACATTTTACGTTTCACAAGCGTTGTTCAACGTATTGACATCTACTTTCTGTTCGGTCTTATTTTTTATTTTTTGTTTTTATTTTCTTTTTTAATACGAGTTTTTCCGGCATTGGCTGTCGCTGATGGTGGTGTGACATTGGTGCTATTTGGTATGGTTTTACGCCCCCGTCGCAAAACGGGGTGCTTAATACTAGTTCATTCTTATTTTTAACAACACTACTTCTACTTCAATTCACTCTCTAAAATATAATTCAATCTCTTATTTTTTTTATGGAATTATCATCTCTCTCCGCCAAAAAACAACCCACTCCCTAAAATCGAGAGCTTCAACTGCTTATGTAAAACAAAAGTTGAGCATTGTAAATTTCAGTAAAAAAAAGAAAGAAAAGCAAGTAAGGGAGAAAAAAAATGTATTATTTCAAAGCAAGGGGTTAAAAGTGTGCAAGGCGCAAACCTACCCATAATGGTTCAAAAAAGTGATATGGTCGCCCATACCCCTCTCTCATGCACAATTATCGGCTGGAAAGAGAGAAGAAGCTCCATCCGGTTCTAGAGAGAGAAAGTGAAAGAATTCTTTAAGAAGGTAAGATTTTTAAGGTGTTTCTTCTCGGTTTCAGTTGGGTTTTAACTTCTGGATCGATCTTTGTGTGTTTCTAAGTGTTTAGTTGCTTCTTTTTGTGTGTTTAGGTGTTAGAACTCCTGGTATTGCTCTCGGGTTTTCTGTGTTTGACTCGAAAGCTGTTAAGGTGAGTTTTAGATCCCCTCTTTTACTGATTTTCTACTTGTTTGGGGCTGATATGCGTACTAAAAAATGATGTTACTGGATAAGCTATGTTTTCCACTGCTAAAATGATGTTTTTGAAAAATATTTGTGTTTTAAAGATTTCTCTAAAGTTGTAAGGTTGTTTATGGTGTTCTAAGTGTATAACTGATAAATCTAAGCTAAGAATATGATTAAAATGATGTTTGGGATTAGAATCTGCATAAGTTGGATTGCAGGTGGATTTTGCATGTCCGCTGTGGACTTTGTATGTCCGCTGTAGACACTTAAAGATTTTATGTTGTCCACAGGATTTTATGTTGTCCGCTATGGACAATACATGTCCGCTGTGGACCTTTAGCTATCCGCTGTGAACACACTTAGTGTCTTATTCATACGCTGTGGACACTTAGGCATATAGACTGTCCGCTGTGGACTTTGCATGTCCACTGTGGACACTTTGGAGATTTTATGTTGTATGTTGTGGACATAAAGTGTCCGCTGTGGACACTTAGATATTTAGATTGTCCGCTGTGGACTTTGCATGTCCGCTCTGGACTTTGCATGTCCGTTGTGGGCACGTAGAGATCTCATGATTGTTCGCTGTAGACCTAAAACCGTCCGCTGTGGACCCTTAAGTGTTTTAGTCATCCGCTGTGGACACACTTAGTGTTTCATTCATGCGCTATGGACTTTGGCTGTCCACTGTGAACACTTAGTAAGTCATCCGCTGTATACCTTATTCATGCGCTGTGGACACTTAGAATTATTCTGAAATTTTAGGAATAGAATTTAAGTGTTAAGTACTTATGTATAAGGAAATATTATGCTTGTTTACTATTTCTAATGTTTGATTCTTTTCTTATGGCCTGCTGTTATGGAAATATTTATTATGTTTCATGTTATGTGATTATAAGGCGATGAATATTTTAAAAGTATTATTCATAACCAAGTGGACACAGAGAAATAAAGAAGACAGTGGAACTTAATGAATGTTACCCCCGGGCCCTTATGATAAATGAAAAGCCTTGCAAGCACAATGGAATGAGGTGCACGACCTTGTTGTCGTTAGCTCAACTGATGTGTGGCTGATTCAGGATGCACATCTGGGGTCTAATCCTGGGGATTGACCAATGAATCAATGGGACCCGTATTCATGAGCAGGCTTCGTGCCTAGTAGTGTGGGTCAACTGTCGATGGGTTAGCTACCATTATAAACGTTTGCCGTCAGAGGTTCGGCATCTGTTGCCAACCAACAATGTAGGCTCTTGCTTTGTGCAATCCTAGTTAAAGAAAGAGAAATATAATAAAAGAAAGAAAGATAAAGAACTTCTTAACGAATGATTATGTATAATGATGGATGAACACCCAGTAAAGCTTATAAAATGTAAATTTTCTATATTATCAAAACTAGAACTCACTCAGCAAAGCTGACTTGTTATATGCATATCAGTTGGCAGGTAACGATGTTGCTGGGGATGGCACGAGGTTGAAGCTACTTGGCAAATAAAAACTGGCATCCATATTATACAGAGATGATATTTTTGTCTTGTAATACAACTAAATGTTCTTTTGAAACTTGTAACAATGATGTATTTCTTGGCAAAAGTTATTATTAATGCATAAAATAGTTTTTGTTTAATTATTCCGCTGCCATGATTTCTCACTTCAATGTACTTTAATGTATAATGTGCTATGAATGACCAACTATGGAGCTTTCCAGGAACGGGGCCTTACAAGTTGGTATCAGAGCTAAAGTTTAAGAGAATTTGGTAAATTTTCAAAACCTAAACTTAAAATGAAAATGGGACCAAATGGAGGGATGTCAGCCCAAGTAGCTACGTGCATCAGGTAATTTTCTTAAAGTTAACCAGTATTATATGTGTGTGCTATTTGATTTATGTGGTTAGTAGATTTGGATGCTGATGTAGTCAGGATAGGAAATGCTTGGGGAATGAAGAGTAAAGTAAGTGGCGAATCACAACTGGCCACTGCAATTAGGGACTTACTAAACTGACATAATCTGAGCTATTACCTTGAATGACCTTGTTGGTGTTTGAATCTTATAGGAAGTAGATCGTTATGGCGGGTAGGAAATCTGGGAAGGCAACCCGAGGTAGTGCTCGTGGCGGGCGTACTACTGGGCCACGTGTCACCAGGAGCAAAGCTAAGGCTCCCGAGACGGTTCAAGAGGACACAGATCTCCATAGCCACCAAGAGGGTGAAGGATCAGCTACCCTTAAATCCACGCTGAAGGAAGCTATTGCTGATGAGGTCTACAACATCATGCAGAATGTGTTGCCTTCGGTGGTGACTGAAGTGTTGAGGGCTGTAAAGGATGGGGAAAGAGCTGAGGATACGGGAAGAAAGAGTAGAGGAAATCAAGAAAGTCCACTGAAAGGACTGAGGAAGCTGAAGAAAAGCCATTTAGCCCAAAGGTGGTAATTCATGATAATGATAGCGAGGAGGAGAAGGAGACTACTAAGGGATGCAGCTATGGGGCGTTTCAAAATGTAAAACCCCCGACCTTCGACGGTAATGGCAATGCTACTGCTGCTCACCGTTGGGTTCGGGAGATGGAAGCAGTACTGGACATCAATGAATGCCGGGAGGATCAGAAGGTGAAGTTTGCATCTCATTCTTTTGTTGACTCAGCATTATGCTAGTGGGATAACATTGTCCAAGCCGAGGGAAAATGATCTATAGCAAAGATGAAGTGTTCGGATTTGAAGGAACTGGTGATGGAGGAGTATTGTCCACATCGAGAGTTGGACAAAATTGAGAAAGAGTTCTTACATTTGGGGCCGGGAACATGACTCATCAAGAGTACTCCTCCAAGTTCAATGAACTTGCAAGACTTATGCCAGACTTGATAACTCCGGAGTCCAAGAAGATTAAGAGATACATGCAAGGTTTGCCAGTGGACATTAGGAGGAACATGATAGCCGCTAGACCGAGCACGTTTAGGTCCGTGGTAGATTTGGCAGGGAGATTGTACGTGAGAGGGACCCGATGCCAGTTTAGAGGAAGGTTGAGAGGAGTTAGAGTAAGAATGGTAATGGAAAGAGGTTCAGGAATGACAATTATGGAATTGGGGAGAAGAAGATGAGGGTTGACGACCGTCGCCTAGAACAGAGGAAAGGAAATGATCAAATAGGTGTAATAAGTGTGGGAAGACCCACACGGGTGAATGCAGAGTGGGGACGAACAGGTGCTTCAATGTGGGGGTGAGGGCCATTACGCTAAGGAGTGTAGGATACTAAGATGTTACCAATGCGGAGAAGTAGGCCACTTGGGCCGGGATTGCAAGAAGGGTGGAGTAGGAAGCTCAGGAACCCAGGCTATAGGGAGAAAGGGAAGATTGAGAGCACCAAAGCAAAGGCAAGGGCATTCAACATGACCAGGAAGAAGCCAGAGTGGATCCTAAGGTAGTTCAAGTGCGTTTCTGGTAAACCAATTGTATGCTTCTTGCTCTTCGATTCAGGTGCTAGTAGGAGCTTTGTATCTGCTACCTTTTGTCGTGTAATGCATGGTAAGAGTAGGAAGATAGATGTGCCTTTCCATGTAGAGACAGCGATAGGAAAATCTACCAGATGACCGATATGATAGACAATTGCCTCATAGAATTAGACGGTCATAAGTTTCCTGCTAGATTGGATGTGATGGGTCTAGGAGGTTTTGATGTGGTGTTGGGAATGGATTGGTTGGTGACCTGCGAAGCGAATATCGTGTGTCGAAAGAAGATGATTCGTCTGATTGCGCCTGACGGCATTTTGGTTACGGTTTACAGAGACAAGGAATGCATCACTCCGCGAGTGACATCTATGATCATGGCAGAGAAGTTTATGAGGCGAGGTGTGGTGCTTACATGGCTTAAATGCAGGATATGAATGCTACCGTGCCCCAACTGTCAGACGTGCCTGTAGTATGCGATTTTCCCGATGTGTTTCCCGATGACCTGCCAGGGGTCCCACCCGATAGGGAAATCGAGTTTCAGATTGATTTGATACCAGGAGCATAACCCGTCGTCAAGGCACCATACCGGTTGGCTCCATCTGAACTCAAGGAGTTGATGACGCAACTGCAAGATCTTCTGGATAAGGGCTTTATTCGGTTGAGTATCTCTCCATGGGGTACTCCGGTTTTATTCGTAAAGAAGAAGGATGATAGTATGAGGATGTGCATCGACTACCATGAGCTGAACAAGTTGACTATAAAGAACCGGTATTCGTTACCAAGGATTGACGACTTGTTTGATCAGCTCCAGGATGCTAGTTGGTTCTTCAGGATAGACCTTCGATCGGGGTATCATCAACTAAAGGTGAAGGAGCAGGATATCCCTAAGATAGCCTTTCGCACATGTTATGGGAACTACGAGTTTCTCGTGATGTCCTTTGATTTAACCAACGCGCCAGCTGCTTTTATGGATTTGATGAATCGGGTGTGTCGACCCATGCTAGATAAATCAGTGATCGTGTTTATTGATGACATCCTGATTTATTTGAAGAGCAAAGAGGAGAATGGTAGTCACATCCGTGAGGTGTTGGAGGCGCTTAGAAAAGAGAAGCTGTACGCCAAGTTCTCCAAATGCGCGTTCTGGTTGCGAGAGGTTCAGTTTTTGGGTCATGTGGTTAACCCTAAAGGGATTATGGTAGACCTGGCGAAAGTTGAAGAGGTGATGCAATGGAAGTCCCCAAAGACGTCATCCGAGATCCGTAGTTTGTTGGGTTTGACGGGCTATTACAGAAGATTCATCCAAGACTTCTCCAAGATAGCTTCACCATTGACCAAGTTGATCTGTAAAGACGTGAAGTTCGTATGGGGTCGGGAGTAGGAGAATGCTTTCGAAGAGCTAAAGATGAGATTGACTCAAGCTCCTGTCTTGACGTTGCCCGAAGGAAGCAAAGACTTGGTGGTCTATTCGGATGCTTCTTATTCGGGATTGGGTTGCGTGTTGATGCAACGGGGGAGGGTTATAGCCTATGCATCCCGACAGTTGAAGATCCATGAGGCTAACTACCCTCATGACTTGGAGTTGGCGGCTATGGTCTTTGCATTGAAGATTTGAAGGAACTACTTGTACGGGACGAAGTGCACCATCTTCACTGACCACAAAAGCTTGAAATACTTCTTCGAGCAGAAGGATTTGAACATGAGGCAAAGGAGATGGTTGGAACTTATCAAGGACTATGATTATGAGATCCACTACCATCCGGGAAAGGCCAACGTGGTGGCGGATGCCCTTAGCCGAAAGGAGAGACTCGAGCCGATACGAGTGAAGGCTTATCAGTTGGTTATAACCTTTGAAGTGATGAAGCAGGTCAAAGAATTTCAGGATGAAGCACTGAAAGAATATTAATTAACTTCGAAATGATGAAAGGCCTAGTCTCCGAGTTGGGTGAGAACACTCTCGGTGTTCGAACCCGATCTGGGAGGATGTGGATTCCTCGTTATATAGATATACGAGGAAAGATCATGGATGAGGCTCATAAGACTCGATACTCGATTCACCCCTATGCCACGAAGATGTATCAGGATATGAAGAAAGATTACTGGTGGCCGGGAATGAAGCGCGACGTAGCGAAGTATGTGAGTAAGTGCCTTACTTGTTTGCAAGCGACGTAGCGGAGTATGTCAGAAGCCATATGGGAAGATCCAACCCTTGGATATACCCGAGTGGAAGTGGGAGCACATCACCATGGATTTCATTACGAAGTTACCACGTACGGCAAGGGGATACGATGCCATATGGGTGATAGTTGATCGTCTGACGAAGAGTTCTCACTTTCTACCGATCCACGAGACGTATTCATCTGAGAGGTTGATGGATCTGTTCATCAAAGAGATTGTGACTCGTCATGGTGTACCGGTGTTTATCGTGTCTGACCGTGACACTCGGTTTACATCTAAGTTTGGAAGAGATTTCATGATGCGATGGGGATAAGGTTGCATATCAGTACGGCTTACCATCTTCAGACAGATGGTCAGTCGAAAAGAACCATTCAGACGCTTGAGGATATGCTACGAGCATGCGTCATTGATTTTGGTGGAAGTTGGGACGAACACTTACTGTTAGCCGAGTTCTTATATAACAACAGTTATCATGCCAGAATTGGTATGCCTCCATATGAGATGCTATACGGTAGGAAGGGTAGAACGCCTGTACATTAGGGTGACATCGGGCAAAAGGAGTTGGGGAGCATTGAGGTGATCGAGGCTACGACCGAAAAGTTGGAAAAGATTAAGGCCTTTATGAAGTAGCGAAGGATAGACAGAAGTCGTATACCGACAAGAGACGTAGACCGATCGAATTCAAGTGGCCGATAGAGTTATGTTGAAGGTCTCACCTTGGAAAGGGATCACCCGGTTCAGAAAGCGAAGGAAGTTAAGCCCGAGGTACATAAGGCCTTTCTGAATCATTGCTCGAGTAGGAGAGGTGGCTTACAAGTTAGAGCTACCTGATGAGTTGAGTGGAATTCATCCAACGTTCCATGTGTTGGGGTTTGAACAAGATTATCAGATCTATTTTATCCATATAAAATAGAAAACGCAGAGGAATTTCAGTTTAAAAACTTGTTACAGTTAGCATATATAAAACATTTTTATATTTATTTGTTAAAACCCCATATGGATCGATATATGAACAACATGCTTACAAACAACCATATGGTGTTTAGAAATACAACCTTTGTAGAAGAATGGGAGGGAGATCAGATGAAAGCAAGTCTTCAAAGCAGAAGACCTCAAGTGCTTCTACCCACAAGCCACCAACAGACACCTGGTTGCTAGGATTTTCACCTTGAACAAACACTCCTAATTTTGCTCTTGACCGATCGAGAGAAAAAAAAGAGCTTTGAGTGTTCAGCACTTTTCGTGTTGTGTAAAAAGTTGTATTAGAGAGATATCAATGCAATCATATATTGCATGTCCTTGGAAACTTAAAATTCAGGAGATGGAAAAGTGGGTGGGGCCCAGCCCCTTAACCCATCCGCATTTCTCAACATCATCTGCATTAGTTAATGCGGATGCATGTTCTTCTCCCGCATTTGTAAATGCGGATGAAGAAAGTTCATCCGTATTTCCAAATGGTCATCCGCATTTCCAGATGGTCATCCGCATTTGTAAATGCGGATGAACAGTTTATCAGCATTTCCAAAAATGCTCATCCGCATTAGTTCACACGCAAATGCAGATAGTTATCTTCATCCGCATTTTTTTAACCACATCAAATGCGGCTGTTATAAGCAAATGCGGATGAATTATATTCATTTTCTCTCAAAAATAAATTATCCATATAATTTATTTACAACACAAGTGTAAATATTTAGAAACCCAATTTCTAAATATTCTAAGTGTTAATATTAATTTATATGATCATATCATAAACAAATATTGTAGGTGTTTGTCTTGCTTGTTATTGGGTATGACCCGACTTGGATCATGACGTACTAGCCACATCAATTCAATATGTATTTTGGGCAGACCATTTCCAACATTCTCCCACTTGCACAAGTACATAGAGGATTGATGCAAGTAGCAAATACCTCCTAACAATGGTTTACTACCCCTAATACGCATGACTAAGTGCCATTCAATAACATCATACTCTTTAAGTCTCTTACTTGAAATGATTTAGGTGAATCAAATCATATATCCTTTTGTTTCAGATGTCATGTTAAATCCAGAGACACAGAATGATCATTCCCTGTTGATTTAACTTTATCAGGCCTTAGACATCTTACTCTCAACGAATAAGAGGAACAAATCCCATCTTGACTACATACGTTTCTCACAATCACCTTGTATCACACCTGAACATAGCCTTGTGTGCTGTCTATTATTTCAGAATAGCAAAGAACTAGATCAAGGTATTATATTTGGTGAATATCAAAACCCAATATGTATCTCAGGTCGGAGGATACTATGATATTCGGCTTTACTCAAATTTACTTATGCTCTATCACAAGATTCCATATAGTAATATTTGAGGGGGGTCAGTCCAATATTTATATCCCATAAATATCCACGAACCTTGGCAGCAAACCCTCGCTCTATATTCATACCTTATGAATATCCACCAATCCAAGTTCATGATAGTCTTACCTTCATATTTGTTCCACAAATATGAGCGACTACGGACATTTAGAATAATTAACTTATTCAAGGATTTAAGCATGCTAATATGGAACATAACTCAAAAGTCATACTCATAAACCCTAATCAGAAGAATGAGTCATAATAACAATTGTTCCGATATCCAAATACAAGATAGATCAATCCAATCACTAGAATATCGAAGTCCCAAGGCACAAGTATGAGCCTCATGCTTCGGCCTTTCAAGGAGCTTCGTGAGTGGATCTGCAATGTTTTGATCGGTGTGAACTTTGCGAATACATATCTTTCCTTTTTCAACTTCATCCCTTATGTAGTTGAATCTCCGCTCAATGTGCCTCGTCTTTTGATGTGCTCGGGGTTCCTTGATTTGAGCAATTGCACCCTCGTTGTCACAAAAGATCTCTAGAGGGTCCTGAATGGTACGGACCACCCCTAGGTCGGCAATGAACTTCCTTATCCACGCAGCTTCTTGAGCTGCCAATGAGGCGGCGATGTATTCTGATTCAGTGGTGGACAATGCTACCACATCTTGTTTTGCGCTCTTCCAAAAGACTGCTCCACCATTCATAACGAAAACATATCTCGATTGTGATCGAGAATCATCTCTATCAGTTTGGAAACTCGCATCCGTGTAACCCTTTACAACGAGTTCCTCCTCACGAGAGCCATATATTAGAAACATATCCTTAGTCCTTCTAAGATATTTCAATATACTCTTAACCGCCATCCAATGGCTATTTCCCGGATTTTGCTGGTATCTGCTTGTCATGCTCAAGGCACATGACACATCCGGTCTAGTTCATATCATAGCATACATGATGGATCCTATAGCCGATGCATATGGGATTCCTTTCATTTTCTCTTGCTCATCCTTTGAGCTTGGACATTGAGATGCACTCAATATTGTTCCTCTTTGAATAGGCACCAAACCTTTCTTAGAGTTCTCCATCTTGAACCTTTTCAAGATTTTATCAATGTATGCACTTTGGTTTAAACCTATCAACCGCCTTGATCTATCCCTATAGATCCTCATTCCCAAAATGTAGGCGGCTTCACCAGATCCTTGATGGAAAAACAACTTCCAAGCTAGGTTTTTACACCTTCCATGGTTGGAATGTCATTTCCAAACTATAGTATGTCATCAACATACAATACTAAGAAAGTAATGATGCTCCCACTAGCTTTCTTATACACACAAGCCTCATCAGCATTTTTGATTGTGACCACTCCAAATTTCTTGACTTCATCATCAAATGGTGATTCCAACTTCTAGATGCTTGTTTCAATCCATAGATTGATTTCTTTAACTTGCATACTTTATTAGGATGTTGTGGATCGACAAAACCTTCGGGCTGAACCATATAGACATCTTCTTCAAGATATCTATTTAGAAAAGCGGTTTTGACACCCATTTGCAAAATCTCATAGTCATAATATGCGGCAATGGCAAATAATATCCTAATTGACTTTAGCATTGTCACGGGCGAAAAAGTCTCATCATAATCAACCCCTTGAGTTTGAGTAAAACCTTTTGCTACAAGTCTTGCTTTATAAGTATCCAAGTTTCCAAACATATCGGTTTTCTTCTTGAAAACCCACTTACTTCCAACCGGTTTGGAGTTAAGAGGTGATGCAACCAAATCCCATACTTGGTTGTCATGCATGGATTGCATCTCAATGTTCATAGGTTCAAGCCATTTGTCACAATCGGATTGTGATATTCATCATGGTATGTGGTGGGTTCATCCGAATCTACCACATAGCATCCATCTATGAAAAATCCATATCTTTCGGGTGGATTACTAATTCTACCAGATCTTCGAACGTTCTATGTGTCTTGATCAACCATTTGATCATTTTCAACAACCTCTTGTTAGTGCTAGTATCAACCAAACGTGTATCGGCTTGTGGTTCTCGATCCTCCTCGAGTTCCACCGTTCTATCAGTTCCTTCCATAAGGAACTTAGTTTCCAAGAACTCAGCCTTTAGAGCATGAACACCTTTTGCTCGGTTGGGTTGTAGAAGTAATATCCCATAGAGTCTTTAGGATATCCTACAAAGATACACTTAGTGGATCGAATTTCAAGTTTGTTTTGCGTGTTGCGTTTGATATAAGCCTCACAACCCCATACCCTTATATTATGATAATGATGGAACCCTTCCATGCCATATTTCAAAAGGTGTCTTGTCCATTTTCTTGGTTGGGGCCATATTTAAAATACGGACTGCCAAGAGCAATGCGTAACCCCAAAATGATAGAGGTAATGTGCTTCTAGCCATCATAGATCAAACTATATCCAATAAAGTTCGATTCCTCCTTTCGGACACACCATTATGTTGTGGTGTTCGGGGTGGAGTGAGTTGCGAGATGATTCCACAACTCCTAAGATGATCTTGAAAGGCATCATTAAGGTATTCACCTCCTCTATCCAAATGAAGTACTTTGATGGTTTTATTGAGTTGATTTTCAATTTCATTTTGGAAGACTTTGAACATTTCAAAGGCTTCATCTTTGTGTCTTAACAAGTACACATACCCATAACGACTTTAATCATCGGTAAAGGTAATGAATTATCTTTCACCATTCCTTTTCATTGCCTTAAAAGGCCCACATACATCCGAATGTATGATACCTAATAAGTCTTTTGCCCTCTTATAAGTTCCACTAAAGGGTATCCATATAACCGGCTCTGATGCCATTGTTGGGGTTTGAACAAAATTATCAGATCTATTTTATCCATATAAAATAGAAAACGCAGCGGAATTTCAGTTAAAACTTGTTACAGTTAGCAAATATAAACATTTTTATATTTATCTGTTAAAACCCCATATGGATCGATATATGGACAACATGCTTACAAACAACCATAGGGTGTTTAGAAATACACCTTTGTAGAAGAATGGGAGGGAGATAAGATGAAAGAAAGTCTTCAAAGCAGAAGACCTCAAGCGGTTCTACCCACAAGCCACCAACAGACACCCGGTTGCTAGGATTTTCACTTTGAACAAACACTCCTAATTTTGCTCTTGACATCTAGAGAAAAAAAAAGAGCTTTGAGTGTTCAGCACTTTTCGTGTTGTGTAAAAAGTTGTATTAGGGAGAGATCAGATGCAATCATATATTGTATGTCCTTGGAAACTTAAAATTCAGGAGATGGAAAAGTGGGTGGGGCCCAGCCCCTTAACCCATCCGCATTTCTCAACATCATCCGCATTAGTTAATGCGGATGCATGTTCTTCTCCCGCATTTGTAAATGCGGATGAAGAAAGTTCATCCGCATTTCCAAATGGTCATCCACATTTCCAAATGGTCATCCGCATTTGTAAATGCGGATGAACAGTTTATCAACATTTCCAAAAATGCTCATCCGCATTAGTTCACACGCAAGTGCGGATAGTTATCTTCATCCGCATAAGTAAATGCGGATGAGTTCTCTTCATCCGCGTTTCTTTAACCACATCAAATGCGGTTGTTATAAGCAAATGCGGATGAATTATATTCATTTTCTCTCAAATAAATTATCCATATAATATATTTACAACACAAGTGCAAATATTTAGAAACCCAATTTCTAAATATTCTAAGTGTTAATATTCATTTATATGATTATATCATAAAACAAATATTGTAGGTGTTTGTCTAGCTTGTTATTGGGTAGACCCGACTTGGATCATGACGTATTAGCCACATCAATTCAATATGTATTTTAGGCAGACCATTTCCAACACCATGTATCTTATTTGAGGAAGTGCTTAGCCGATGAGGATATGATCGTGCCACTCAAGGACATCGAGGTGGATGAACGACTCAATTATGTGGAGCACCAGTGGCCATCATTGACAGAAAGAAGAAGAGGCTAAGGAATAAAGTGGTCCTACTGGTGTGAGTACAGTAGAGACAGAGGAAGGGATCCAAGTCTACATGGAAGACTGAGGAAGAGATGAGACAGCACTACCCAGATCTCTTTAAGGAGTGACTGGTTTTGAGGACGAAACCTATATAAGGGGGTGGACTTGTAACATCCGAAAATTTCAGTAAAAAGAAAAGAAAAGCAAGTAAGGGAGAAAAAGGGTATTATTTCAAAGCAAGGGGTTAAAAGTGTGCAAGGGGCGAACCTGCCCATAATGGGTTCAAAAAAGGGATATGGTCGCCATACCCCTCTCTCTCATGCATAATTATCAACTGGAAAGATAGAAGAAGCTCCATCCGGTTCTAGAGAGAGAAAGTGAAAAAATTCTTCAAGAACGTAAGATTTTTAAGGTGTTTCATCTCGGTTTCAGTTGGGTTTTAACTTCTGGACCGATCTTTGTATGTTTCTAGGTGTTTAGTTACTTTTTTGTGTGTTTAGGTGTTAGAACTCCAGGTATTGCTCTCGAGTTTGATGTGTTTGACTCGAAAACTGTGGACTTTGCATGTCCGCTGTGGGCACGTAGAGATCTCATGATTGTCCGTTGTAGACCTAAACCGTCCGCTGTGGACCCTTAAGTGTTTTAGTCATCCGCTGTGGACACACTTAGTGTTTCATTCATGCGCTGTGGACTTTGGCTGTCCGCTGTGGACTTTGGCAGTCCGCTGTGAACACTTAGTATTTAAGTCATCCGCTGTATACCTTATTCATGCGCTGTGGACACTTAGAATTATTCTGAAATTTTGGGAATAGAATTTAAGTATTAAGTACTTATGTATAAGGAAATATTATGCTTGTTTACTGTTTCTAATGTTTGATTCTTTTCTTATGGCCTGCTGTTATGGATAATATTTATATGTTTCATGTTGTGTGATTATAAGGCGATGAATATTTAAAAGTATTATTTATAACCAAGTGGACAAAAAAAATAAAAAAAGACAGTGGAACTTGACGCCCTTATGATAAATGGAAAGCCTTGCAAGCACAATAGAATGAGGTGCACGACCTTGTTGTCGTTAGCTCAACTAATGTGTGGCTGATTCAGGATGCACATCTGGGGTCTAATCCTGGGGATTGACCAATGAATCAATGGGACCCGTATTCATGAGCAGGCTTCGTACCTAGCAGTGTGGGTCAACTGTCGATGGGTTAGCTACCATGATAAACGTTTGCCTAGCAGCGTGGGTCAACTGTCGATGGGTTAGCTACCATGATAAACATTTGCTGTCAGAGGTTCGACATCTGTTGCCAACCAATAATGTAGGCTCTTGCTTTGTGCAATCCTAGTTAAAGAAAGAGAAAGATAATGAAAGAAAGAAAGATAAAGAACTTCTTAACGAATGATTATGTATAATGATGGATGAACACCCAGTAAAGCTTATAAAATGTATATTTTCTATATTATCAAAACTAGAACTCACTCAGCAACGCTGACTTGTTATATGCATATCAGTTGGCAGGTAACGATGTTGCTGGGGATGACACGAGGTTGAAGCTACTTGGCAAATAAAGACTGACATCCATATTATGCAGAGATGATATTTTTGTCTTGTAATACAACTAAATGTTCTTTTGAGACTTGTAAGAACGATGTATTTATTGGCAAATTTTATTATTAATACATAAAATGGTTTTTGTTTAATTATTTCGCTGCCATGATTTCTCACTTCAATGTACTTTAATGTATAATGTGCTATGAATGACCAACTGTGAGGCTTCCCGGAAACGGGGCCTTACAAGCATAGAGTCCGTCTTAGAAACAAGAAGTTTTGTCTTTATGCCAGAGTAATAACAACTTCGAGTTTGATTGATGCAATAATGACAACAAGCGCTAGAAGAACAAAAACGACAATAACAAACGGACTTGGAATTCATATTAAAAGACCACTCGTCGTATTCCAAACCAATGCTAGAAGTTGTTCTTCAATAAAAGTAGAAAAAGACAAAATGTTAGGAATTGATAATTTCTGTACCAGATGTTATTTTATGATGTATTTTTTTATTTTCTAATAATTATTTTATTTTTCTATGATATATATATATATATATATGTATGTATGTATATTTTTTAGTTAATAAAAGTCTGTTTTATTTTCTAAATCTATTTAGTTTAGTTATAAAATTGAAATGTGAATATAAGTTTTGAAAAAAAAATAATTACAAAAAAACAAAGAAATGAGAAAAAACTGGACCGAGACCGACTAATTGACTTGATAGCCGGCATTGTTGATCAGGTTGCAGCCACACGTTTACCTTGACTAATGCAACTTGATAGACTTTCAAAGGTTTGCTTGCCTATCGACAAAGAACAGATGTTACATGAGTGAGTCAAAACGTCAAATCATAAAGCCCACAAGGCAACTATGAGTTTGTTATCTATGAATTGTTACAATTATACATCTTATCAAAGTTCCAAGTGAAAAACAAAGACATACACACATTTTTAACAGCAAACCTACGCTACTTTTAAATTACTTAATATTACGTCATTGCATGGGTTAGAACCCATGACCCCCCTTAAGAGACAAAACTTCTATCAAGTGGGCTAGTCGACACATATACCTACGATGGTGTAACTATGGAAGTGGTATTTTGAATTTGTAACTATTAAAAGTTATATATTTTATATAACTATATTAATTTGTAGTTGAACTTATATTTTAATTTATTAGTATTAATTATATTTATTTAATTTACAATAGTACTTATGTTTAACCAATGAAAAAATTCTCAAAATGTCTCGTTGACTAACATATATTTAAAAATGTTCATTTGACTAACATACTCTTATAATGTCCTCATTATAAATAAGGTTGTTCGAATTTAAATAGGGCAGTTTGAACTTTAATTATGGTCATTTGAACTTAAATATGGTCGTTTGATCTTTAAATGGATCGTTCGACCGTATTGCAAGTTCGATCAAACTTATTTGGAAACAAGTTCGGTCGAACTTATTGTAGGTTCAGTCGAATTTTAAGTAGGTTCACGTTGTAAACCACACGGACGGGGCGACCGTATTTGGACACGTGGACATATAATGTTTGTTAAATGAAAGTTCGAACAACTCTATTTACGAGACGGAGATGACTATATTTGATGGGGACAGTTTTGGGGATGATGTGGTCAAAGAGACTCTTTGAGGGAAATCTTGGTCAAATGAACATTATGAAAAAAATTCTTATAAAATACTAAAAGTATTGATTTGGTCACCATCTCATAAATTTATGAGAAATCATAATACTCCTTCAAATTTGAGGTCACCTATTCATAAATCCTATAAAATATAGGCAAGGGGAATGAGATGTGAGGGGTTTTTAAAAAATATAAAATAAATTTATGTGATGATGATTTTTAGATAAATTATAAGTATAAAGATAAAAACCTATTATAGACGCTCAACATAAGAGAACCGAACAATAGTAACCCAATCAATCAAATCCTTATGTGTGTGCTAATAGTGATATTTTTAGCGATATAGATAACAAACAATACTTTGCAACGCTGGTAAACGCGTTGTTCTCCAACAAGCGTTCCTATTTTCTCCTTTTTCTTATCGATTTTCTTTTTAATTTTCTATATTGATTTTCCTATTGTTTTTTTTTTCCTATTGTTCTCCAACAAGCATTCCTATTTTTTTAATTTTTCTATGAAAACTAATAAACAAATCTCCACATTTAAAATATTAAGATCAATGGTTCGTATTTTTTTTAGAAAAAATAAACTTGTACTATTGTAGGACCATGTATACAAAAAGTCAATGAACCATTATTCTTAATACACGTGTAAAACTAAGAAAGAACATTTACACATGTGCAATAGTAAATTTTATATATGTGTAAAGGGAAATTTATACATGTGTTAAATAACCATTTTTTATAGTTTTTTTCTGTTATTATAGAAAATATAACAGAAAAAAATAAACTTGTACTCTTGTAGGACCCTGTGTACAAAAAGTCAATGAGTCATTATTCTTAATACATGTGTAACTAAGAAAGAGCATTTACACATGTGTAATAGTAAATTTTACATATGTGTAGAGGGAAATTTAACATGTGTTAAATAACTATTTATTTATAGTTTTTTCTGTTATACATGTGTTAAATAACCATTTTCTTATAGTAAATTTTACATATGTGTAAAGGGAAATTTATACATGTGTTTAATAACCATTTACTTATAGTTTTTTTTTCTGTTATTTATCGTGTTCTAGTTTGATGAAATTGATGTTACTAACTCATTAAGCACTAACTCGCCGTTCAAAAAATAAAAATAAAAATAAGAAAGAGCATTGTGGTTTGCATGTTGAATGATGATAAATGTCATTTATTCATTTGTTAAAATGGTATTTAACTAACTAATAAAATTATATTAAATTGTATTTATATAGACTAATTATTAATTATTTATATGAAACTATTTGGCTCCGGTGTATATAACTAGCTGTGATTTATATAAAATAGTTTATTATAAACTTATTTAGAAACGACTAAAGTGAAATTTACACATGTGTGAAAATAACATACATATATCTAAAAGAGAATTTACATATGCGTAAAAATGACTTACACATATGTTAAGTAACCATAGAAGTAATTTGGGATTTTATTTTTATGTGTAAATTTTACACATGTTTAAAGATAACTTACACATGTGCTAAATAACAAAATTTTAAAATGTACTGTTTTTACATATATCAATATATTTAGTTTTTTTTTCTATTTTTTTGATATTTTTTTATTAAATTTCAGGTTAATAGTAGTTTACACCTACATCAAAGATTATTGTTGGAAATTTAGTGATTATTTTTAGTTGTTTGAATTATTTCTAAATGTACATAAGAGTTTGATTATACATAAATTATGTTAATCTTTGAATGTATGTAAAGTTTTTGATGTACATCATTTTGTACGTAATAAAATTTTGTACCTAGCAATAGCTGTGTAAAACATGTTAATATGATATACCTTTATTAAAAAAAATAAAATCGTATAAAAGAGTAATATGGTATAAAAATCTCATAAAATTTATTTATCCATACCATGTTATTAAGATGATTTTTTTGGAGGGATAGTATGTGAAGATGAAGATTTAATGGGCTTTAAATTATTAAGAATGAAATGTACAAGTTAATGATTTGATATTAAATCAAATATAAATCACTAGTCTTAGTTCATGTAATTTAAAATGAAATATTAAGATATGAAAAAAAAGGGAATAAGAATTTTACCGATATACCATTACCATTATTTTTCCTTTTTTTTTAAGAAATGACATATGACAAATTAAATTATGATTGGTAGAAGTTGTTTATTGATTTGCATAATTTCTAGTGGTGTGCAAAGAAACCAAGCCTTATATATATAAATGATTAGATTCACCACCAAGAAAAGTAAGTGATGGTTTTACTCCATGAATAATTATTTTTGCCTGCATAAAATACACTATTTCTTTCTTTTATTCCATTTTTAGAAAATATTTGCTCTTTGATTTATTTGTTTGTTTTTCTAATTCAATTTATTTTCTTTTATGTTTTTTTATAATCTTTTCTTGTAATTATAAAGTGGAACATGATAATTTGTTATAATACGTTTTAAAAAATGGATTCTTGAATATAAACAATGTCACTCAAATATGGATTAGAAAGAAAATGGGCAATTTAGATGTACTTTCGAGGAACTTTGCAGGCAACCTGGATTTACTGTAACCTTGCGGTGAAATGGAGCTCCGGTAGGCATACAATGCCCCAAAATCGAACTTTTATGAATATTTTCAAGTAAAACACCAAAAGTGTGAACGAAAAATAAATGCCCTAGGAATGAATAGAGTTGCTATTTTTGTAGTTTGCTTTTGCGTTTAATATTGATGAACTTGTTTATAAATATACTAAATAAATTTGTTTATGTTTGCATATTTTTAGTTTTGAACGCCAAAGATTTAGTTGAACGAATATGCATGTAAACTCTTTTAGTCCTTATGGTAGCACTTCTTTGGTTGAGGCTTACAGGGAGGGGTCAACGACTTTACATTTTTGGTTAGCTCAAGCCTATGCTAGACAACACCTAAGCTATCTAATCCTAGTCCCAACATAATTATAAATTACTACCACCTTAATATATGTATGTATATGTGTATATGTGTGTAGTATGTAGTTATATATACGTTTATCTATATATATTCTGTACTATATTATATTATAATACATTTGTTAAAGATGATTTTTGTTACATTAATTTTCAAGAGCTTATGGGGTAAAATTATCATTTAATTTGACTATCTAAATTATAGTCACACACATGTCTTTTATTACAATTGTTGACTTTTAAATCAATTTTTCTTATGATTTTTAAATGGCTGTAACTTTTCAATACATTAATATATTTTTTAAAAAAGTTACAACATAAAAATGAGCATTTTTTTTTTATTTAGTATGGTATTGGTGTTATTTTTGTTGAACGACGATATCAATTTGGGTTTAGTGACATGACTCTTTATAGCTCAGATATGTCTATACCCAAACAAGATTTCAGCCGTCAATCGTTAGTTTTACGATCAAAGATGATGCCAACCCGTTCCAAGAGTAAACCGGCTAGCTCATAAAACCTCTTGACTTGTTGGAGAGCTCATTGGCAACTCCTTCTAATGGTTGCAAGTTTTTTGCGCTAATGTGGGATTCAAAATGTTGACCTTACGGCTATAGAACTCTTATCCACACCACTGATGCCAATAGATCAAATGTTTAAAATATTACACATATTAACATTGTGTTTCTCTCCATATCACACAAGCACCCCCTCTAGTATGTGTGTATTTATGGTGTGTGTACGTGTGTGTATATATTGTACGGGGCTACTCTATGAAGATAAAAACCTTAGATAGTGCAGGAAGGAATCTTAGGCACAACATCATTGTTGTTTTGGTTGACATTCTCACGGTAACATTTTGATTAATATTGCAAATTAAAAACTACCATGAGGGATAGAAGCAATATTCAACTAAGAACCCGCACATGCATGTCACATGCATATTCTCTTAAGTTTATAATTTTTGTGTGTTATTTTTTTAAATTACACCATAATAACGAGCATTTTTTATTTATATATGAGTTTGTTATTGCTAGATAAAAACTAAAAAAAGTTATGGTTTAACTGCTGAATCGATACATGGGTTTTTATTCTTTTTTCTAGATGTTGTTTTAAGTCTTTACGTTTGGTGTTTAGTGTTTACATGGTGTTTTTAGTCTGTATATGTGTTTTAAGTATGTGCATATCGTTTTAGTCAATACATTTTGTTTTATGTTCGTACATGATGCATTTAGTCTACACGTGTTGTTTTAAGACTATACATGGTGTTTTTAGTATGTACATGATGATTTCAATCTATACATAGGAATTCATGATAGGATCATATAAGTTTAAATTTAACTAGGTTTTCCTAACCCGCGCAATGCGCGGGGAATTCCTCATGATCCCAACTATCAAAACGCGAATACAACACATGTTGCGGCGGCATTGTACGTGACGTGATAAGTAGATACCCCGACTTTTCTTCGGACTAAATTTACGTCGAAACGTAAAGTAACTCGAGTTTATACTGTTGAATAAAAACGTGTTATATTGACCTGAATTTTTCTAAATAAAATTATGTCGAAACATAGTCCAACCCAAAACGTACATAAAAATACGTGAAGCTACGATCATGCCGACTTGTTTCCGAACTACATTCACATTATAACGTAGAGTAATTAGGATTTGTATCGTCGAATAGAACATATTATATTTGACCCGGTTCTTTTCAGAACAAAACTTACTTCAAAATGTAGGCGAAAATCAAAACGTAAATCATCTCAAAGTATATAAAAATATGCACGAAAAGTTTTATATTAACCCACTCGTACCAACACGTAAGCTCGAAACTTTAGAGATGTAAGTGGTTAAAGTGACATGTTACAAAGTTTTTAATATGTATAAGGATTTGGAGTCAAAGCTGACCGGTTAGAACGATTAATAAACATTCAATAAACAAATTATATATGTATTCATTATTATATATAATTATTATTTTTATTGTTATTACTGTTGATTTTTGCGAACTACATTTACGTTAAACGTAGAGTAATAAGGATTTATATCATCGAATAAAACGTTTATATTTGACACAGTTCATTTCAAAACCAATTTACGTCAAAATGTAGGTGAAAATCACACTTAAATCATCTCAAAGTGTATATAAAATATGCACGAAACGTTTTATATTTAACCCGATTCGTACCAACATGTAAACTCAAAACTTTAGAGATGTAAAGTGGTTAAAGTGACATGTTACAAAGTTTTTTTAATGTATAAGGATTTGAAGGAGTCAAAGCTTACTGATTAGAACGTTTAATAAACATTCAATAAACAAATTATATATGTATTCCTTATTTGAATGTTATATTATTTTATTATTATTATTACTTTAGATTTACCCTCAATTAATATATGTATAATTGTAACCCAATTGAAAGACATCATAAACTTGCACACTTGAAATAGACTATAAAATCATCAAATTTAAAAGCACCGTAAAATTGCCCAACGTAAAACACCATAAAGCGTTGAGTTTCATAAAAACTCGGAAAAAAACCATAAAACGCCCAGTTTTATGAAAACTAAGTTCGTATCATTATTTTTATTAAAACAACCATTAGAAAGATAAAAAATGCTTGATAACATGGTTAATTATTTATTAATATCATACTGCATGTGTATACTTTCTTTTTTTAGACTTCCACACCCTATAGCCCTTTTTAAACGTGCTATTCTTTTGTGGCATTCTAGATTTTCTAAAATTCTTCTCTTTATAAAATATCACTGTCTTATATGTGTGTGAATGATGAGGTTCATTACTAGTGGCGAACACAATAAATTTTGTTATCGGGGCAAATTGGAACGATTGCATATTTTTTTGAGGAGGGGGGGGGGAGATCGGGATTTTCATCATACATATAACACTAAATTTTTTTACGAGTGCCGCTGCCCCCCCCTATAACCTAAGTCCGCTCCTGTTCATTACTATTAGTTTACTAAATTATTTAGAGTACAAAAGATCAATTTTGAATCATTTAATTTTTTATCAATGGTTCAAATAGTATAACAATTTACACTTTTACATACAAATGTGTATTTTTATATACATAAAGCAAACTAATTTTTTGATATATTTTTAAACCTTAATCATTTACATACAAAAAATAATTTATATGTTTTTTTATAGCGATAGTCGAGTGACATCATATATATTTTCAAAGGTTGACATTTACAAAGGGGAAACACAACAAAAACCTCAGAGCGCGTCGCTAGGTGCAAACCTAAGGGATGAATAGGAGTTAAGCATGACCATCAAAATTTAAGTAGCAGTTTATACGTAGAAAATAAAGGTAAAATAGAATGAATCATTGAGAGTAATTAAAAAAAAAGACTTTGATTGGTAAAAAAATTTTTTAACGAGTGGCCGCTGCCCCCCCCACTATCACCTAGGTCCGCTCCTGTTCATTACTATTAGTTAACTAAATTATTTAGGTACAAAATCAATCTTGAATCATTTTTTTTTTATCAATGGTTCAAATAGTTAACAATTTTACACTTTTACATACAAATGTGTATTTTTATATACATAAGCAAACTAATTTTTGATATATTTTTAAACCTTTAATCATTTACATACAAAAAATAATTTATATGTTTTTTTATTAGCGATAGTCTAGTGACATCATTACATTTTCAAGGATACATTTACAAAGGGTTAACACAGCAAAAACCTTCAGAGCGCGTCGCTAGGTGCAACCTAAGGGATGAATGGATTTAAGCATGACCATCAAAATTTAGGTAGCATTGATACGTAGAATAAGAGTGAAATAGAATGAATCATTGAAGTGAATTAAAAAAAAAAGGCTTTTTGGTTGGTAAAAGAAATGAATTGACTATTACATAAGTAATTTCGTTTCTCTATTCTTTTATCCAACCCTGTTTTTCTTTTCATTCTTTCTATCCTAGTACCACACCACCACCGCCGTCAACACCGGCCGCCACCACCCCGGCCACCACCACCGACCAACACCACGCCCACCACCACCGACCACCAAGATCGGCCTCTACCTGCAGGACCGGGTAAGGGTACTTAACACTTAGTTTCACATTGAGGAGAGATCTTAGATCACTTAACAATTCAAATAGGGAACTGGTAACTAAAACAGATGATACTAAGAACACAAGTAAATTTAAAAGACAGAACTAAGAACAACACAAGAACACAAGATTGGTTTTCAAGGATGTTGTATATTGATCTCAAGTTCTTTTACAAGTGTTACAAAGCATAAAGAAATTACAAGGACCTGAGACACTTTTATACTACAACCTACAACCGTCACTTACATGTAAAGACAGTTGGGATTTGACTAATCTAGACAACAAGATCAATCTAAAGCCTTTGGACTAGTGACTATGACATGCCATAGCTCACTGACTTTTCCTAATACAAAAAGTCTACATGAACAAGTAAGGTAAGTTACAGACAAAGACCATTCCTACTTTTTGATAAATATAGAAGTTTCACCACTTGTGTAAAGTAGGTGAACCACCAAGCAGGCAGCGGAAAGTGTGTCAGCTTTATAAAAATTGATTCAGAGAAAGCATATTTTCTCTGTCCTCTGAAGAAATCAGTCTTCTCAGCTTCGAAAGACTTTGTCTCTGAAGCTTCGAAGATTTCATCTTTGGCTTCGGAAGATGCTGGTCTTTGGCTTCGAAAGATTTCACACTTAGAATATTTTTCTGTTTGAGTGTGAAACTTTCGAAGTAACTCCTTCTGAACTGTTAGCTTCGGAAGATCTTCACTTAGACACATTTGAGAGTGTAAGACTTCCAAAGCTAGTTCATCTTTGTTCCTTAGTGCATGCATGGAAGACTTGGTTGTTCTGGCTTGTTGGTTGCATCAGCCTCATAATCTTCAGATGATCTTACAAACTCCCCCTAGGCTGATGCTACCAAAACAGAGAAGTTCTTCAGATTTTGATAGTCCATATTAGGATCTTCAGCATACCTTTCTTCATCATTAGGTCTGGATCCTTCAGACTAACATAAAACCTTCTCATGTCAAAGAGATCATGCAGAGGAAGATTGAGCATGTCTTGTGGAATAGACATGCATGCCTTCCTGATCTCTTATGACATACCATCTGTCTTGATCTTCATCATAAACCATGACATAATTTGTCTTTCAACAGCAAGAGGCTCTACTATGATTGGAGTTTGTTGAGAGACCTCTTCATGCACTCCCTCAGGATGCTCTGACTCATCCTGAGGTGGGAGGTGGATGCCTTTCTTTTTTCTTCTTTGAGGATGATCTTCTGGTCATCCTTTTTGTTCTCCTGATGATTTAACTGAGGGGACTGGTCTTGAGTACCAGGTTGTTTAGTTGAGTCCCCTCAGTTGGGATCTCCTCTCACAGGTTCAGAAGGAGAGAGATGAGGACCCTGCTGTGGATCAGAAGATGAAGTTGGCTAGATACAGCTCCAGGTTCAGGTTGTTTTCTCAGTGAGTTCAACCTTCACCTCAACTTCAAGTTGAGCTGGACTTGGTGGAGAATGCAAGTCCACCAGCTCTCCCTTCTTTATCTTCTGCTTGATTACCCTGATATGCTCATCCATTGTGGATAGAGACATAGGGCCAAGCCTCCTTTCGGAGAATCCATACAACTTCAAGAAGCTCATCATCCTTTGTCTGTCAGCAGACTTCTTTTGGCTTTTGTGGATGATGGCCCTTGACTTTGCAGCTTCTTCCCTTAATCTTTTCTTTTCAGCTTGTTTTCTTTTTAGCTTTTTCTTCCATCTGCTTATTGTATTCAAACAATATGTACTCAGATGGTAAGGGAAGAAGTGCATCTGCCTGATAGAGACCTGTGGCACTCAGGTAGCTGATCATCTTTAGTCTTTCTTCTTAACTACCTGAGGTTGTTCAGTGGCCACAGTCTCTGGCTCAGGACTTTTTGAACTGGGGAGAGGACAGGAATGTTCTTGTAGAGTCTTTTCAGCCTCATTTCTTCTTTGTGCTTGAGGAGCAGTGCTGCATCCTCTGCTTCCTTCCTCTCCTTTGACAACTCTGTGTCAGCCAGTTCATTCAGCTCATCTAAGGGGAGAGAGATGAGTTCATCACATTATAGTTTCTGGTTCCCAGGTAGTTTAGCCTGGCTGCCCTTAACTCATCTTCCTGAGTGTTTAGCCTGGGGCAGCCCTGATTGCAGCTTCCATAAACCCTGAGGAACCACTTGAACTCTCTCCCCTCAGCTTCCTCTTCCTCTCTCTCTTCTCCTCCTCAATCTCCTCAGGAGTTAGTTTCCTTTTGCCTTTGTCAACCACAGGCTTTGGTGACTCAGGCTGGAGAGAGCTTTGGCCTTCATTGCTTGGTTTAGCTGTCAAGCTCTGGCCAGAGAGAGGTTGTGAACACCATCACCAGCTGGTGTTTCACTGAGGGTAATGGTGCAGAGGGAGATCCTGTCTCAAGGTTCACAGGTTCAACCTCTGGCCTTCAGTCAAGGTTTTCCCTTGAAGCTAATCTCCGGGTCTACCTCAACATCCATTGACCAAAGATCTCACCTGCTAGCCTCTGTCTATATAATTTTGATCTCAATTTAAACTCCTCTAGCACCCTGTCTTGGATTCTTTCTGCCAATCTTGCTGCTTGTCTGTTATTGCTTGGGTTGACAAGTGGCAGATCTACCAAGTTGATGCTCTCATAGAAACTCAGGTGTGAAATGTTAAGAACTTCTAGTTGACCCTGAGCTCTAGAGATCACAAGAGCTCTCCTATTACTGTCATACCCCCAACCCCAGATTGGGTTCTCAGAAGGGCAGGACATTGCTCTTGGTATTCCCTCCTCAAACAGTTATTGAATGAGCAAATGTAGATCACTGTCTAGAGGAGGTTGCTGAGTATGAACATCTGCAAGAGAGGATGGTGATTCCTCTATGTCCATACTCTGGGAAGAACTCCCAGGTTCTGTGATTGTCAGAATTTTCTCCCCCTTTTTGGTAGCATCACCCTCTTGCATAGTGAGCTGGGAGATTGATCCATGACATCCACAGGTTCTTGTGGACCTGGATGAGTTGTCCTCATGGTCTCTCAGCTAACTTGCCCTTGAGATCGGTGATCTCAAGTTGCTGGTCATTGACCCTCTTCTATAAGATAGTCACCTGAGATTCCAGGTGAGCTATCTTTGAAACAAAATAGGTGCAAAGATGTGACAGTTTGTGCACCTTTTGTTGCAGACTCCCCTCATCTTCAGATGAAGAATCATTGGGGATGAGAGAATTGGACCTAAGTCTTCTTCCTCACCACCAGCATGGTTTCTTGGCTGCTGGATTTCCCTGCCCAATGACAACTTCCAGAGAAGTGTCAAGAGCTGGGTTGCCATGGTAGAGGTCCTAGTGATGTTATCACTTGCAAAAGTGATAGCCTCTGCCATATGGATTTCCTGAATAATTCAGAACGATCCACCTCAGTAGGGGGTTGCTGATGTGGGCTAGAGATGGGGGAAGCAGGAGTACTCATCTCTCCTTGAGTGTGGGAAAGAGGAGAGACTCATGGTACTCACTGAAGCCCAAATCTTCATCAGAATAGAAGTCAAGGCTGGGAATGGGGTGGTTTAGATCAAGAGGTTGGGGATGGTAGCTTTCCCCAGAAGGTTGATCACTAGAGTATTGAGACTCAGAGTGATGGCTTAAGGCTGTTTGTGGGGTTGTGAGCTCATCAGGCTGAGCATGAGGAACCTCAGCACTGAGTGGTGAAAGATGGGAGTGGTCTGCTCCTCAGGGGAAGTGGGAGCTCGAGATTCCACTTCCTCCTGTATGGGTTCTGATATGGGGGCCTGCACATGCTTAGTAGCAAGTGCAGGGGTTCGTTGGGATTTTCTTTGTAGGTGATGGTGATGGTAGGCTGTGTTTGAGGTGGTTGAGAGGTGGAGGGTGTTGGTTCAACACTAGCTGGTGCTGCTAGGTTTTCACCCTGAGAATGAGCTCAAACATTTTGGACAAGGGCTGTTTCTACCCCAGAGAAGCCAACAGTTGGCTTCTTCAAGATTTTGAAGATGCCGGCCTCATTTGTCCTATTTTAAGAATATTACCTGTTCCCCTCAACTGTGTCCCAACTCACAGTTGAGAATGTGTTGAACATACCTAGGAACATGTAATACTCTAAGGAGTCCAAGTTTGCAAGTAAATTAGTATATACAAACTGAGAGTACCTGAACTTGACCCCTTGTACCATCCATGGACTATAAAGGAGAGGTCTTCTGGAACTTGATCCCATCCTCCATGCTTGTTAGAAAGGCTGTGAATGACGACATGGAGGAGGTATTTCCATTGAGATGAGACCTTCCCTTCCTGAAGGTTTTGACTGAGAAGTCACCTTCATAGCCCATCTGCTGAAAGGAGTGGTTGACAGCAGATTTGGGAAAGGACAGCTCACCTGCTTCATCATCCAGCTGCAAATGGTGTTTATGATGGCCGGAGTGATGAAAACTGTCCTCCCCTGCACTGTAGCAGACAGTGCCTTCTCCCCGTCCATGGTGACCTCTTGACAGGTCCTCCAGAACTCAAGCAACTGATCCTCATAGAGAGGAGGATCAATTGTAAGGGAGGTGAAGTAGTGAGACGAAGAAAGGTACCTACACACATCTGAGAAGCTTGGATCCTTCTCAGAGTGTAACAGGGCAACTGATTGTGTTGCCTGTGTAGGTGCATGGAAAAATCAGGTCGTTGCGCGATCAATGTTGGCCATTTGAGGAAGCTTTTCAGTGAAGAAAGGAAGAAGAAGATGAAATTTGGGGGTAAATTTAGGGTAAGGATCAGTGAGAGTAGAGAGACAAATAGAACCGTTTGGAAGATATATGTTGTGGATTTGAGACAAAGTTATGACAAAAAGATAAACTTTAAAATCCGCAAGTGGTCCTACTTCTGAAAAAGTGCGCCAAAAAGTTAGTTTTCTTGGAAGTTGTAAAACTTCCGAAGACAATTTTGGCTTCGGAAGCTTTGTAGCAAAGCTTCCGAAGGCAATTTTTGCTTCGGAAGATATTTCAAAGAATTTTGAAAATTTGGCTTCGGAAGAAGTGAATAAGTCTTCCGAGACTTAGTTGCTTTCGAAGATATTTGTTCTTTGAATGCATTTAAGTGCTTATATACAAATTTAAGCTTCGGAAGATACTCCAAGAATTTCTTCCGAAGGTAAATCTTAGATAAGCTGTTTGATGAAAGACAAATTTCTTCCGAAGGTAATTTTCACAAATCTAAGGAATATCAGTTAAAAGTTAGTTTTCTTCCAAAGAGAACTGGGCTTATGAGGTGATCTAATAGACAACTTAGGACACACAATTTTAGGAATAAAGTTGATTAAGTTATTAAAGAAAATCTATTCAAAGTTAATCATCCCAATAGCTGATACAAGATATTAAATCTCTGTTCATCAAATGCCTTTGTGAACAGATCAACATATTGTTCATTTGTGTTAACTTTGATTAGTTTGATCAATCCTTTTCAAAATTATCCCTAATCAGATGATACCTGATGTTGATGTGTTTGGTCCTTGAGTGCTGCACAGGATTCTCTGTAATAGAGATGGCACTGTTGTTGTCTATGTGGATGGGAGTCTCCTTGAAGTTGAACCCATAGTCTAGCATCTGATTCTGAATCCAAAGCACTTGAGCACAGCAGCTTGCAGCAGCAATGTATTCAGCTTCAGCAGTTGATGCAGACACACAGGATTGCTTCTTGCATTGCCAAGAGACTATCCTTCCACCAAGGAATTGACATCCCCAGATGTGGACTTTGCAGTCATGTTGCAGCCACCATAATCACTATCTGTATAAGCATACAGATTAAAGTCTGAATTCTTTGGATACCAAAGGCCTAGATTTGGAGCACCTTTGAGGTATCTAAGAATCCTTTTGACTTGATTAGGTGTGACATCTTGGGTTGGCTTGATATCTTGCACATATACATGTGGCAAACATAATATCAGGCCTGCTAGCAGTAAGGTACATAAGTGACCCAATCATAGCCCTGTAGAGATGTTCATCAACACACTCCCCCTCAAGATCAGGACCAAGGGAGTGGTTTCTGGCTATGGGTGTCTTTACAACCTTACAGTCAGTCATCTTGAATCTTGTAAGTATGTCCTGTACATACTTTGACTGACTAATGAAGATGCCATCTTCAACCTGCTTCACTTGAATTCCTAGAAAGAACTGAGTTCCCCCATGGCACTCATTTCAAATCTATTCTTCATCAGCATCTCAAAGTCTTTGCAGAGCTTTGGATTAGTTGAACCAAAGATGATGTCATCTACATATATTTGAACTAGCATGTGTCATTCCCTGTTTCTTTGATGAAGAGAGTCCCATCAATAGTACCTCTTTTGTATCCATGTAGACAGAGGTATGTTGATAGTGTCTCATACCACTTTCTTGGAGCTTGATGCAGTCCATATAGAGCTTTATCAAGCTTGCAGACATAATCAGGATGATCTGGGTCTGCAAAGCCAGGTGGTTGTTTGATATAAACTTCTTCATCAATCACCCCATAGAGAAAAGCACATTTCACATCAAGCTGGTAGACCTTGAAATCCTTGGATGCAGCATAAGCCAGGATATTCTTACAGCTTCAAGTCTTGCAACTAGAGCAAAGACATCAGTGTAATCAATCCCTTCTTCTTGAGTGTATCCTGGACAACCAGTCTAGCCTTGTTCTTGATGATAATCCCTCTATCATCCTTCTTGTTCCTGAATACCCTCCCTTGAGGAAGAGGGCATAAGTTCCACACCTTCTGTCTTCTGATTTGAAGCAGCTCATCTTGCATAGCTTCAATCCAGCTTCCATCCTTCAAGCCTCATCAACTTCTTTGGCTCTATCTGGGATAAGAAACAAGAATGTAGACAAACATGGCTGTCATGAGTTTGTCCTCTTGTTC
This sequence comes from Flaveria sonorensis, assembly GCA_025506505.1. Lineage (NCBI taxonomy): Eukaryota > Viridiplantae > Streptophyta > Magnoliopsida > Asterales > Asteraceae > Flaveria > Flaveria sonorensis. Next base: position 2,509,070 of record CM046427.1, read on the forward strand.
TTACCCCTGAGTCAACATTTCCAATGATGTTTGTGGTGGGATGTGACTTGTGGATCCTAAGTTGAGGGATCACAACAAGTTGGTTAGACAGATCTAAATTAGAGAAGTTTAGATCTGGCAATGAGGTGTCTCCCACCACATCAGCACACTTATCAAGAGAAACTTGATCCAATGAGTGTGTGACATCATTCATGTTGTCTTCAATGGAGTGGTTATCAGCATCAAGAAATTCTTGATCACTGTCACCACCTCCAGTTCCTCCTGCATTAGAAGTTCTTCTCCTGAATTCTGAGCCTCTGAGCTGAATTTGAAGGCAATTCAGTTGAATCAGCAGTATTTGTCATGCTTGTGCTGATAGGAGCCTCAATTACAGGGTTAGTCACCACTGGAGCTAAGTAGTCTTCTTGGTTGGTCTTCTCAGCTCAAATCTTGGATCAGGATCTTCTGTTTATCTGTTATCTGTAGATCCTGAACATTCTCATAAGACTTGTTAAAACAGTTGGTAACTAAATCAAGATCAAACAGCCAATCCGAACCAGAACCTTTCACACAGGGTGTGTGTTCATTGAAAGTCACATTGGCTGACTCCTCAATGATTCTAGTTCTGAGATTGTATACTCTATAAGCCTTAGCTTGAAAGTATCCAAAAAAGTATCCATCATCTGATTTCTCAGCAAACTTGGTTATTTGATCTTTGGTATTCAAGATGGTGCAAGGACATCCAAATGTTCTGAGAAAACCAATGAATGGTCTCCTTTGTGCCACAGTTCATAAGGTCTTACCATGTGTCTTAACCACTAAAACTCTATTCTGCACATAGCAGGCTATGTTGACAGCCTCTGCCCAGAAGGTGATAGGCAGTTTAGAGTAGACAACATGGTTCTAGCAGCTTCAATAAGTGTCCTATTTCTCCTCTCAGCAACACCATTTTGCTGAGGAGTCCTGGGAGCACTATATTGTCTTGAAATACCTTTTCATCACAAAATGTATCAAGGATTTGTTTTTAAATTCAGTTCCTGATCACATCTTATGGTCTTGACCTTGTGATCAGATTGATTCTTAATTTTCAGAATGAAGTTCTTTAAGATTTTAGGGGTTTCATCCTTAGTTCTAAGGAAAAAACACCAAGTGAATCTTGTGAAATCATCTGTGATCACTAAACAGTAAAGGTCCTTCCTAGACTCATTACACTGGTGGGGCCAAACAATCCATATGTAACAAGTGTAGGGGAGTAGTGATAGAGTTCATTTTCTTTGGCTTGTGAGACACTTTGTGTTGCTTCCCTTTCAGGCATGCAACACAGTGGTCATCACTTGTAAACTCTTTCTTTGGCATTCCAGTTACCAAATCATTCTTAATCAGTTATTCTATTTTTAAAGTTTACATGGCACATTCTTTTATGCCAAAGAAAAGACTCATCACTATTGCTTTAAACAGAAGCAAGAAACTTCTCCAGAGGGAGATGTTTCCTGCAGATCCATCTTGTACATGTTCCCTCTCCTGGGGGCTCTGAGCAGAATATGCTCTTAAGGAATGTCAACCCCAGGCTTAGAAAAATGCACTCATGCTTTAGTAAAGAGCATGTGATGTTTTTGGTCACAAAATTAGGACACACTCAAAAGATTGTATCCCAGCTCCTTGACAAGTTTACTTCTCAATGCTGGCTTACTATTTGTACCTTGCCCCACCAGTAATGTAACCTCCTACATCTCCTCCAAAAGCAACTGGTCCTCCATCAAATCTTTCAAGTTTTGA